>CM056380.1:42654188-42946688 GCA_029718625.1 Synaphobranchus kaupii
GGGCTGGCTGAAGCTTCCCTCCTTGCCACAGTGTGAACATGACATTAGAAGCTATGGGAAACAGTCTTGGCTAACGGCCTGGGAGAGGACAGTAATTCTGCCCCACCGCCTGCTTAATACAGCTCCTTGAGGGAAGGTGTCAGGCCTGTTGCAAAAATTAGGGGAAATCAGAGTTATCTGCTGTGCTCAGAACAATGAGAATGGCCCTGATTTTACGTTATTCCTCAAATCTTAAAACATAATCTTTTGTAAATGGTTGTTAAGTAAGTCTGCTTGTGATAAATACTCTAATTGAAGAGTTTCTAACTCTTGGGCAATTTTATTGTTTTTATAGGAGAGCGGGACAGTCTTTTGTATTTTATGCTTTATTCAGAGAGGTAGAGTAGAGAGGGTAACAGACAGATAAGGGACCACAGCTGAGAAAGTTCCATGGCAGGATCAAGCCCATAAAAAAAGAAGGAAAAAAAAGCATAAACTTTAAGAATTTGGCTCAAAAGTGTCTCTAGTGGTAAAACGTTAGGTACTGCACGTTTAATCTGTGACTGGCCAGAAATTTCCTCCTGTGACGTATTCCCCTTGGTGACGAAATAGAAACCTGTACAGCTACGCCCACCGATTGTTCAGTGGCTAGACTGGCTATGCCCTGAAGTTTTGGAGTGAGGGTGGCCTACGCCGCAGCTATAAAAGCGAATCTCCAAAAAAGAGCCTGCCACATTATTCTAGGCCGAGAATATAATCACTACTACCCTGCCCTTACCAGTCTCTGCCTCTGCCGGCTCGTGGAGAGAAGAGCTGTGTTGGAGCTATGCTCAACATGTCCAAAGCTCCCACCTGAAAGATCTCCTCCCCCCCACCAATGAGTCTGTCTCCGGCCGGAACACTAGACAGGCAAGAAAGCTCCAGTCCGTAAGAGGAAGAACTGAACATTTTAGAAACTCCACAATCCCCTATCTGAGCAGTCTTTTAAATGAGTCTGAATCCTCCTTCTGCAATGCTGTAACCTCACCTTTTTAAACAGTGTCTTAAATATTTTTAGTGTATCGATATATTTTAATGTAAATAACCTGTATTTCATTTGAGTGAGAACTCCATGCAAATGTGTCATAAACTAGAATTGAATTGAAATCTCAGCGGTTGATCTGGGTGGAGAGCAGAATCAGGAGATCAAGTGAACGAGTGATATAGCTATCTTACAGTTGAGGTTTTTTGAATATTCTATTTATAGTAGCCTATTTATTTTCGGTATATATTTTTTTTATAGCTAGCTTGATAGTCCCTTGTTTTTTGATAGTTCATTTTTTCAGTCTAGCTTAGCAAGTAGCCTAGCTAGCTAGTTTAAAAAAAAAAATACAAATAGGCTACTTTATCAAAAATAATTATATAGTATAAAGCAGTGGTTCTCAACCCTGGTCCTGGGGACCCCCTGTGTATGCTGGTTTTCGTTTCAACCACAATTGCAATACCAGAATTTTAACAAGCTGTTATTTTTTTTAATTAGTTGTTTTTATTGTATAGAGAGAACACTTTAAACTCTTTACTCTCTTAAGCCACGTTATGTTAGCAATAGCTATGCATGCTTGGAAGAAAAAAAATCCCATGTTCGTTATGCTTATTGTGCTATTGCAAACAATTACAAAGAAGAGGTAAGAACTCAGGTGAATAGGCTCCTAATTAGGTAATTGAACACAAGTTTAAGTTCCTTCATAATTTTTTCCTTAACACAATGCAGGTTTGGCTCGTTATCATTTGCTTTGTCTTTGAATTCTTCATTATTTACCAAATGGTTAGTTTTAGTGTGTGTCCACAATTTCACCAATTATGAGCCAATTGATTCACCTTCAGTCTTTAATTTGATCAGTTAAAACATTTTTTACCTCCTTTTAATTGTTTACAATACAGCACAATGTGAATATTGGACTTTTATTCTTCATGGCATGCATAGCTATTACTAACATAATGTGGCTTAAGAATGTAAATAATCCCTCTAAACATTAAAAACACCTAATTAAGAAAAATTAACAGCTTGTTAAAATTCAAGTATTGCAATTGTGGTTGGAACGAAAACCAGCATACACAGGGGGTCCCCAGGACCAGGGTTGAGAACCACTGGTATAAAGCATATGAAAACTGCATATCTGACAGGGACGTGGAGAGCTACTCTCTGTGTTGCATGCAAGGTGTGGATATTTCCTGTATTTTTATGTTAAAACAGAACAAAATTTTATGCCCTGACGAGGTAAGCATCAATTGTTTACTTTGTTCACACTGTGCCCTTGCTGGCCTGTTTACATATTTTTTGTAAACAAGTTATTACTCGCGCTACACGACACCGTTCAGTGTGAGTTGCAGTGCTCGCTGTGGATGAGAGCAGTTATTTACATTTTGTTGGTAAATGAAGTCACTTTTAAAAAATATTGTTGAATTTATGTTTTAGGATAGGCTAGGCTATATTATTGCTAACTATATGTGGTATTTCCTGCAGAAAGGGGGGGTTTGGGTCAAATAGTTGAGCCAGGATTCTATAGCCTAGGCTATGCATGCAACGTACGTCCCTACAACAGACATTCTCTCTTGGGCCTCGTACACACTGGGGTTTTAGTTTCGAAACATTTCTGAAACGTTTCAGTTTTGAGGTTTTCGCTGCCTTGACCTGTAGTACACATTACTTGCAGGCATTTTGTGGTTTTAGAATTCTCTGCGATAAACGTTTCCTTGACAACTGATTTGATATTTTGCGTTCCTTGGTATCCATATCGACAAAATAAACAACATGGATCATTTGCCGCGACCAAGTGGTGTAAATGCGTCTCCTCCTCCTTCCAAATTGAACCACGATCGGCAGTCATAATATAGAGATAAAATAATATAATAATCATAAAATAAACACAAATGTTCAACTGTCAAATTTACTTTGTGAAGATGTTTGAAATTCCCACGGAATTCGCGAGTAGCCTACCACCAATGAAACTGTAGGCTAAGTTATTTATGACGCAAGCAAAATGATTCTAAACGTAGGTTTTCGACAACCATTCCTGTACACACTGATGGCTAAAACGATAAAATGAGTAGCCTACATGGCGTGTGTAACTATTTGGACAGCGTGTGATACCAAACGGGGCATGGCAGCAGCATGAGTGAGGGGTAGAGAGAGAGAGAGAGAGAGAGAGAGAGAGAGAGAGAGAGCCGCTGTGAGTGCTGTCCAAAGTAGAAATGATCTTTTAGCTACTAGTGGGGGGAAAAAAATAGCTGGGGCATGGTTTGATGCCTGGAGCTCAGCCCCTATATTATTACCTTATCACGCCCAGATTTAGGCATTTTTCGAATTTCAAAAAGGGGCGGGGTCTAATAAGTCGAATAAAGTCTAATAAAAAATGATTGACCGTATGTTACAGGTCAAGGGGTATAAACATGGTTGGAACAGAAACAAGCATACACAGCAGCCCCGAGGCCCCAGTACTGAATTTGAAAACCCCTGGTCCAATACACCTTTAGGTGATTGCTGCAAAACCAGGGGAAGAATTGTCAAATCCTTTGGGGATGAGGAGCATAATTTCCAGCCACTGGCTTGGCCTATTAAAAGACAAAGAATTCTCTCTTTTAGTGTAAAACATGTGGCTTTTGCCTATGTTTGTAGAAAGAGCTGGAAACATACTGAAAGGTGTACCTCAAGGACAAGTGTTGGGAACCCTTCCCTCATTTGCCAACACTAAGTGTTTCAAATATATTCAGCCATGGGAAAGCAGAATGACACATTATCAAAATGGCCACAACAATAGAATCTGTCCTATTTAGGTTATCCACCATCAGGAAAAGGTCATGAAAGTTCATCTGGCTCAGTGAAAGACACCAGTGGCCGACATCTGGATTAATCAATTCCTGCTGCCAGTGCTTTGTCTAGCCCTCTGCGGAAAGGGGATTTTCACTAACAACAAAAAAACAACAAAAAGGAGACCGAATTCATGCGTGCTTGTGCAGAGATGAAGAGATTGCAACCAAAAATTTCAGTCAAAGGAACACACAAGCAGGAAAATCATCAATAAAACTAAATCAATAAAACTAATAAGACAGTCCACTCCATTGGTACTGTGTATCGAGGATACAGGGGATCGACAGTGCTCACATGGCCCTATCCTGGCTTTCATTTTCTGATAAAAGCCCACCCATATGGAATGACCGTTCAACAAGCCACTGTTACCACCCTGAGCCAGCCCCCCTCAGAAAAAAAGGGCCACTTCTTCCAGTGAATTAGCAAGAGGTATTTGCAGTTATAGCCGAGCCTCGCTCCCTTTGTCAAAGGGACAGCGCGGTCGAGCCCCTCTGTGGAGGCGCTAAGCTGGATTTAATGCTGGTTAAGTCACCTGTCAATGGCGTTTTTCTAGCCATTTACAGTGTGAAAACACCATCTGTGTGACAGCGGTCAGTTTCCCATGAGAGATGGGGCGAGGCTAATGGGCTGACTTATTAAACAGCGTTCTTCGTCACAAACATCCAGAGGGGACAGAGCCGTCCGAAAACGAGTGCTGACATCATCGTGATTTATTCTTTTATTTTTTTAAACCAACAGACAACTGGACAAATTGTGCTGAGCCGTCCGCTTATGAGAAATAGCAACACCAGTGTGAATACTTTAGCTTTTAACCAAACACATTTGTTTGCAACCTGGTTCTTGTACTGGACTGCAGAGACTGAAATCGGTCTCTTGGTATTACAGCAAGGCCCAATTTATTCTACTTCTTATCAGAAATCTTGTAACCACCCCTCAAAAAAATACATACCACATGCTTTGGTGTCCCAGGTTTCAGGTGCTGCTTCTTACCTCTTTTCAGTTGCGCCTCCCCATCTCAGTTCCAGGTACAACAGACCAAAGCAATTCCACGACAGACAGGCTCATTATATTATCACATATAGTGATTTATTTAAAGGGGTTTAATATACATTGTAATATGAAAGGATATTCAAACAAGAGCTATTTTCCATGTACAAATAACAATACATAAACTGGTTTTCATCTCCTCATTTTAAATGTACAAAACTTACTCCCACGGCTGTCCCTTAGCAGCTTTGCAACCTGGCAAGACTTTACGACATTGCAGTAAAATTCTGAAAATGTTCAAAAAAAGTAAAAAACAAAACAAAAATAAAAATAAAAACAAACAAAAATAATCCCAGCAACAACAAAAAAAAAAAAAAAAACGGAGAACTTCATTTTCTGTCAGAGATTTTTTTTAAAAACACCACAGGAAAACAAAAACAATAGGAAACAATATGAAGGGTAAAGAATATTCAAAATGTACTGCTCCACAGGGCAGACAAAAAAGGAAAAACAAAAATAAAAACAAAAATAAAGAAAAAATAAACCTGCCATTGTCCAATGTTCCAGACACAGAGAAGTACAGTTTCGTGTTTTTTTTAAATCTTTAATACAAAAAATGCCTAGAAAAAGCTTATTCCAAAAGAATTTACATTAATAACATTCTCATACAGTACGGCACATACTGTGTGTTTCTGTGAAGCTGCAGAGTAAAGGTGATATAGGTGTCATCCCGTCCGCGATCAGGTAGTCCTGTTGAGCGACCGCAGAGGGGAGAGGAAGAGGAGGAGGAAGGGGGGTGGGGGTGGGTAAACAGAGGCAGAGAGATGCAGAGTGGAAATGGCTGGTTGGCTGGCCTCTTCACTCAACAAAATGTCCACACAAAAGGCATTCTGACTGGGTGGAAATAAAAATAAAATGCAAAAAAATAAAATAAAAGCCTTATCCCCCAGCAAGAGTCTATAGGGTTTGTCATTGCATGAGGAGCACAAGCGTTCCCCTTATACGCTTAAGCTCCTTCTAATAATAATAATTATCATAATATAACATAATAAAAACAAACAAACAAACACATATTTATACAATGTTTTGTTTCGCTCCTCCATACAGGCACCACGTAAGTAGGTAAAATTTTTTTTTTTTTTTTTTTTTAATCTTCATCTCAAGTAAGAATATATATTTTGTCTCATTTAGTTTCGTTTTATACAGTGCAGAGTATATGGGCTTAGATTAAATAAATGTGTTTAATGTTTGTCGCCCCCCAGTGGGCATCCTGGGTCACTCCCTCACAGCGACCGCCGCCTCCTTTTTGCCAGGCTCGCAGTAGTTGGGGCTCTCGGACTCCACGAAGCCCGGCAGGCAGACGCACTTGTAGGATCCTTGCGTGTTGATACACTTGCCGTTCTTGCACAGCGACATCCGATTGTTGAGCTCGGAGCATTCGTTCACATCTGCAGGGGGCAGAAATCGGTCACGTTAGTGCAACAGCAGGCAAAAATATTTAGATGGTCTTCTCTTTGATTGAGGAGCCCATCTATTATCATCAACGATAAACCAGGTTGTGAAAGGATTTCAAGTTTTCAAGGTTAAAGACAATATTGTGAAGAAAGTGACAATTGGATATAAATATTAATGGCAAAACACAAGCGTCCAATTGAATTCAAAAAAGGGCCTCTTGGACCTTCTGGTATCAGACTGCAACTGGATTTGGTGCAACATGTGAAAATGTAACAATATTTTTAATAAATGTAAAAATGCATAGACTGCAGTTTGAGCTAACAAATCACCTGCAGGTGTGGAAATACATGAAAGGATACAGATACCGCTGTGAAGCTGAATCTTTCCCAACACTGATGTGCTTATTACCTCGCTTAGAAACATAAAGCATTCAATAGCAGAGCATAAAGAATCCACTCCTCCCACCTTCTACCTACAATATCTCCAACTGACTTGACAACCACAATCAATCTATATTAAATCATTAGTATACTATTATCACAAATAGATTTGTGATATTGCCAAATTGCACTCCGGAGCGGTTGCAGTTCCACTACTAATGACTTAACAGGAATACACGGCGCATTAAAACGCATCTGTTTTAAACGATGTGAAAATGCGCCGTTCATCACTCTCCACCTTCATATCGGAACGATTATGCAGCATCGCACTAAATTAAACTGGAACGAGGCCTGCTTGATGTGAATAGTGATTACTTCGAATGGGCATTGAGATGAATTGCCTGGTGGCAAATAAACCAATCTCGCTTGGCAATTACGCCTTTTCGCCTTTGTCATTCAGACACGTCACGCGAATGTTGTTCAATCAGCGCGGGAAGCGGGAAGGGGAGCGCTGAAGGTGAACAGGGAGATGCATCATTCCGACACCGTCGCGGTTCTTTAGTACAACTAAAAGCCATTTGCTGTCATGCATGTGTTTGTCCACACACACATACAAACAAACACACACACACACACACACACACACACACACAGAAACGCACACGCGCACACACAAACACACACACAGAAACACAATCACTCACACCCACAAACACATACACACGTGTGTGTGTGTGTGTGTGTGTGTGTGTGGACAAACACATACATGACAGCAAATGGCTGTTTTTTTACACATTTTATATTGTGCCTCTGAAGTCACTGATATCAGGGTGAGGACCACTGCAGCCAGGGAGCATGCACACAGGTGGGCAGAAGAACCTTGGCTGACTTAAACCCATCCTACACCTGCCAGGATCAAACCATCTGTTTCCTGTTTTCATTTTTTTTAAATCATTGGCTAACAGCTTAGCCAAGGCGCCAACCTGCAACTATAGAACCGACCAACTGAGCCTCATGGGAGCCTTGGCTGGTTTCAGAAAAGTGAACCTCGCTGTGATGTCTCTATTTCCAGGAGATTTTATACACAATAAACTGCCTTAATATTTGTGTACATACACACATTTTGTAACTGCATTGCATTCAGACCCACACAACTTCCCTAATTTCTCTGACATCACATTACACAACATTACATTTTGGCATTTGGCAGACGCCCTTATCCAGCGTGGCTCACACAGATTACATTTTTACTTACAATTCACTTATATTAAGTCCTAAATTGACTGCTGATTTAAAGGGAAACCAAAAAAAAAACATGCACACCATCCAGCAATTTAGTTTGCCATCCCTGGTGTGTAGTGTTAAAAAAAAAAAACAGCTTGAGAAAGCAGAAGGCTTAGGCTACATAGACAAGGATGGAGCGTGAGCAGACAGCACACCATTTCAGACTGCTCCAGTAGACACATTATGAGCCACACTGCAATAATAACCAACATGGTAATAACAGGGACAATTATACACCGTTTCCCACAATCTCATCTCTGCAGTTGGTATTCTAATGAATCTAGAAGAAGACATCTATAGAGATATAGCAGGGGAGCTGGAACACAAACAGCGGCCCCAGAACCAATACGCAGGAGAGCAGAGACCTTATCTGACGGTTAGATGATGTACGGGACTGAGCTCATGCTCAGGTTCCCTTTCCATTTGCGTAACTTATTCATATATTTACACCTAAATCTGCTTTTCGTAACGGCCTCAAAAAATCCTCAAAAAACGTAAATGCTCCTAACACCTTATTGTTTTTTTTAAATACAATTTTTTACTCGTTCGCTGAACTGAAGAGAGCCGAATTCACATTTGTAAGAGTTGAGCATTTGCAATGTGTGTAGCTGGAAGAGCGTTTGGACTTTCGGCACTGCGTCTGAAAGTTGTTCAAATAAATCAGGAAATGAAACTTCATTGTTTCCTGCGTTTGGCCCGGTGCGGACGGTCGGGGCGGGGCGTTGCGGGGAGGGGCGGGGCGTTGCGGGGAGGGGCGGGGCGTTGCGGGGAGGGGCAGGGCGGAGCGTCCATTTCTCACCGATGCAGGCCATGCGGGACATGTCCAGGGTGTAGCCGTCGAAGCAGTCGCAGGTGTAGCCCTCTTGCACCCGAACGCAGCGGCCATTTTCACAGCCGTTCAGGATCCCGCACTCGTCCGCCCGCAGGCCCTCGAAGGTGTCATACGGATCTGCAGGAAGATAGAGGGAGAGAAAGGGGGGCGGGGAGGGAGGAGAGAGTGATTGAGAGAGAGAACGTGTGTGCATATGTTACATACAGTACCAGTCAAAAGTTTGGACACACCTACTCATAGAAGGTTTTTTTTCTGTTATTTTTACTGTTTTCCATAATTGGAATAGTAATGACATCAAAACTATGAGATAACACAAATTAAATTATGCAAAAACCAAAAAATGGTTAAACAAATAAAAAAAAGTCTTATATTTTAGATTCTTCAAAGTAGCCACCCTTTGCCTTGATAACGGCTTAGCACATTCTTGCCATTCTCTCAAATGGATAACTTGAAGGGTTTCTTCTCCTGACTTCGATAGTTCAATAGGAAAATTTGTCAGGAGAAACAACCCTTCAAGTTATCCATCCATATCTACTGTATTTCTGGCAGCAGAGTGATGGTTTAAGGCTTGTTTGATACGTCAGACTCTTGATGACTTAGAGCCATTTAGCCAACCATGTGTTCCACACTGTTCCAGTGTAATTTAAAGCTAAATCTAGTCCCACCCCCCAATTCCCATAGAGATCCATTCAAATGCAGAGGTTATAGTATCGCTTCTAAGAGTACCTGGAAATAAGATATCAGGAGTCTTTTGATATCCTTTTATATAGTCATGATGGCATCACCTTTTTACCTGTGGAATACCTGTTTACCACAGAAGTTGTTTGAGAGAATGGCAAGAATGTGCAAAGTCGTTATCTAGGCAAAGGGTGGCTACTTTGAAGAATCTAAAATATAAGACTTTTTTTTATTTGTTTAACCCTTTTTTGGTTTTTGCATAATTAAATTTGTGTTATCTCATAGTTTTGATGTCTTTACTATTCCAAAATGTGGAAAACAGTAAAAATAACAGAAAAAAACCTTCTATGAGTAGGTGTGTCCAAACTTTTGACTGGTACTGTATATGCATTTCAAACAATGAGGGAGAGAGTGTGTGTGAAAGGACGTGGGTCAGTATGTATTTGTATAAACAGTGTATTGAGAGAGCATCTACATGTATGCATGTTTCAGAGACAAAAAGTGTTTTTGTATACATGCATGATATAAAGGAGAGGGTGTGTGGGCACATACTGTATGTGAGGTGCAGACACCAAGAGAGAAAGTGAGAGAAAAATAAAATGGGCTCCCTGCTGCCGAGCTCATTGTTTGTATTCAGGTTTGTACTGGTGTGAACAGCTGGCAAATGTCCAGCAATCCAGCAGTAAGGGATTCAATCTGCAGAGCCAAATGACATATGACCCCAAACTGACCTTTATAAACTGGCTCCTGGGGATGATTCCAAACGTGCCCAGAATACCAACAAACTGCATTACACGTGTATTTTCACAATGTATTAATTGTACTAAGAGGCATATGGCATTTCACCTTGGAAGCGAACACAAAAATAAAAAATTGTTTAAAACTTTGTTTTTTTTAAGTTTTAAAAAAAAATCAGGACCCAACCATCAGAATCCATTAAGACAAAATTAATTAGTTCAATCACTGTTTCATTGGTTTCCAGTGATGAAAAACTAACAGAGCATTTGTCTCTTGCGAAATATCCTGAGAATTCAAAATATCCATGTATTGAAAATGAAATGATAATTAATTTATGACATTAATTACAAATAGCTTCAAACAAATGCTCCGTTTGAAATAAAATGTGTCCATCCCAGTGTAGATCACCACATGCAGTGCAATCGGTAAATACAAAATATTTAATTATTTAATTGTATGACCACCAGATGGCACCAACAAGCTTTCTTACTGAGCAAAGTAAAATTCTACCCGAATCCTTCTCCCCCCCACCCTTGCCCCAGTGCTGAACAGACAGGCCTGGGAGACGGTCACTCCGCTCCTTCTCCCCTTGCCCCTGGGAGATGGCCACTCCACTCCTTCTCCCCTTGCCCCTGGGAAACGGCCACTCCGCTCCTTCTCCCCTTGCCCCTGGGAGACGGCCACTCCACTCCTTCTCCCCTTGCCCCTGGGAGATGGCCACTCCACTCCTTCTCCCCTTGCCCCTGGGAGACGGCCACTCCACTCCTTCTCCCCTTGCCCCTGGGAGATGGCCACTCCACTCCTTCTCCCCTTGCCCCTGGGAGACGGCCACTCCACTCCTTCTCCCCTTGCCCCTGGGAGATGGCCACTCCACTACTTCTCCCCTTGCCCCTGGGAGACGGCCACTCCGCTCCTTCTCCCCTTGCCCCTGGGAGATGGCCACTCCACTCCTTCTCCCCTTGCCCCTGGGAGACGGCCACTCCGCTCCTTCTCCCCTTGCCCCTGGGAGACGGTCACTCCGCTCCTTCTCCCCTTGCCCCTGGGAGACGGTCACTCCACTCCTTCTCCCCTTGCCCCTGGGAGACGGTCACTCACGCTCTTCGCTCTCGTAGTCGCGGAGGAAGCGAGGCATTTCAGATTGGGAGTCGTAGGGGGGAACCTCGTGGATAGGGTAGTCGTGCTCAGAGGGGGCGAGCGCGTCTTGACCATAGGGGCGTCGGCCTTCTCTTTGGGGCATGTTGCACATGGTGGCGTAGCTCTCTGAAAGGGAGGCGGGAGAGAAAGAGCAGGAACTGTCAACGGGACACCAATTAGAGAGTAGCAGTGTCTAGGTAATGGGAGGAGCTGTGTGGGACGTGTAAACGGCTAAATATGTTGAGCCCCGACAAAATTTGTTAGCCCTCTTCAGCAAATAAATAATACACAGATGGATAGTTATCTTAATTGAGATCGTAATTGCTCAATTTGCCCTTTTCACACTGGCCCCATATGCTCATTAAAAAGTGGACTGCACAGAGCAAGTGAACAATGGGATGAGCTCAGTGTCATGCAGGACAGTGCGTGGGAAAGGGACTGGGTTTGTAGCCGCAAAGTTGAAGGTTCAAATTCTGGATATTTCCCTTGTTCATGTTAATGTTATTTTGAGAAATATCTTTGTTTGAGTTGACAAAAGACTGTACAAGCTTAAGAGACTGAAAGCCTGGCTGTGTCTGCCTGACAGCAGACCTGGAGCGGTAGGTAAGGGACCGTGTGCAAAGTAACAGTCTCTTTAAAAAGTGTTCAAATGTATAAACTGATAACAATGATGCATTTAAAAAAAAGTTGGGAAAAGTAATCTGCTGAACTAAAAATGTTAAATCTCTCAATCATGCCATGTGAAAATCTAACTGTGAACTTAGAACTGCCAAAATGATTGATGATCTGATTTATGCACAATTGATTAACATGGCGTATCATATGAAGCAAACTGCTGATTCAGCCCAGAGGTAAAATGTAAAATGGCAGAATTTATCAAAATTACTGTATATTTCATGCTCGTGTTTGTATGTTTACTGTCATGATCACCACATACATACATATAGAATGTCGTTAACTTTTACAGCATATGCTGTCATTTAACTGTGGAAGCCCCTTTTAGCCATTACCTTTGCAACTGTGTTCTGCAGCAAAATATAAATGCTAAACTAATCTCAGTTTTTAATGTTGTACAATATTATGACCAACATAATTCAAATAACATTAATATGACTATTTTTTCCTGCATACTGGCTGGAATTTGTATTGTGAAGAAGGGTACATTTGTAAAACTTTCTGACAAAATGACACTCCTAAAGCAATAAATCATTCAGCTCAATATGCCAAAAACAAAATCAAGAAATCATAAAATTATTAATCTCATCAAACCAAAAAACTAAATAAATAACAGCTTAATATGCAGTTAAATCAAGAACAAATTATTAAATCCAAAATCTCAAAAAATCTAGAAATTACCCAGCTCATCATGCTGTTAAATAAAGAAATATATAATACAACTCAACATCTTAATAATGCAAGACATTAAGATTCTGTCTTTCAGCTCAAGATTCTGTCAAGAAAATCAAGAAATTCAGATGCATGAACTTCACATGTTAAGAGATGAGTCAAAACTACAGTCCAATTTTTCTCCTGAGTGTGGATTTTATCACCGACCACAGCATGCACGAGTCTTGGTTTTCATGGAGATTGGCGTGGAGGAGCACAAAGAATGAGCTCTCAGCGCCGCTGCGTGTAAAATCAGATGCGTTTAATCCCACCCACCTGTGTTTCCTCCCAGAAGGCCGTCTGCACAGGAAGTGCATCACGGGGGGGGGAAAGGATCCAGACACGTCTCTTAAAATGTGCGATCGATAGCCTGGTTTCCCTCAGAGAACAGAGAGTGGGAGCGCTTTGTGCATCTGCGTCCAACTGACCATTAGCAGCACAGCACGTGGTCTTTGGCGATGCAGACAGCCGCTCTTGCAAAATATGGTCAAGGGTGCAACTACATGTCTGGGCACTGGTGGGGAAACTCATTGAAGTGTTCCTGTTATGAATTACCTGCTAACCCATTCTCTCACTTGGAAAACTAGCTCTGGATCATGTCCAGTGCTCTCGCTGTTTTTTTTCCCCTTCGTGTTTCACATAACGTGAACGTTTTTAGAAACCGTAATCTCAACCCAGAAACAAAGCTGTCCTGTAAATTCTGCAATGATGTAAGCTAGAATGAATTCATTAATTCTGACTCAGAAGCTATTTATTTTGGGTAGTCAATGGTCACAGTGTGTTGCAAAATTGATTACAGGAAAAGCTGGACACAGAACCGTATTAGTTCAGAAAAGGCCCGGGAGAACTCTCATAGGCTTTCAGTTTGTTTCAAAGGGTCTCATAGGCTTTCAGTCTGTTTCAAAGGGTCATCCAGCTGAACTGCTGAATATCAATTTTACCTCAGCAAAGTGAACAAGCTTGTTGCGGAGTGGCGCTGTTAAGATTTTTTGGCATCGTTGATCTGGGAAAAAGATCTCAAGAAGAGATCTTGAGTTGGTCACGTCAAGAAGAGCAAGATCTTATTTATTATTATGTCTTTTTGTAAAATATTGCTTTTTAGCCGGTACATAAGACAAGCTGCAGCCAACCCCCTGTCTGGCACATGGGATGGAAGACAGCACATCCATTAGGTGCTCTGACAGAATGGAGGGCTGTGCCAGACTCCCCGGGCTGGGTGGGGGGTGGTGTCCTGGCTGTACTGTGGACAGCAGGCTCAGAGGAGGTGTCCGAGGATCATCGGACAGCTCAAATGAGGTGTCTCCCATCCCGATCGGGAGGGCACCTCATCCCCAGAGACCCGCCGGAAAAGAATGAGGGCCTTCGTCTCTCAGCATAAGGCCACTGCCACGCACCTACTAAACCCCAGAAGGCCATTGCCACGCACCTACTAAACCCCAGAAGGCCACTGCCACGCACCTACTAAACCCCAGAAGGCCACTGCCACGCACCTACTAAACCCCAGAAGGCCACTGCCACGCACCTACTAAACCCCAGAAGGCCACTGCCACCAACCTACTAAACCCCAGAAGGCCACTGCCACGCACCTACTAAACCCCAGAAGGCCACTGCCACGCACCTACTAAATCCCAGAAGGCCACTGCCACGCACCTACTAAACCCCAGAAGGCCACTGTCACACACCTACTAAACCCCAGAAGGCCACTGTCACACACCTACTAAACCCCAGAAGGCCACTGTCACGCACCTACTAAAACCCCAGAAGGCGGCTGCAAAGCACCTGCTTTTAAAAAGGACAGATGCACAGTTTCTATGGTCATTATTTGCACTTCAGAAACGTGGTGTATGACTTCTGTACCATGCACAGTGGCATTGCAGTATTGTTAGGGAACTGGGCTGCACTGGTGGAAAATTTAAGGCGAAAAACAAAAACCAGCAGACCCTGTTCCTCTCAAGGACAAGGGCTGCAGACAGAAGTTACAGTTACACAAGTAACTGATTTACCGGCAACACAAAGTCCTCGTTTCCTTTGGCATCAGAGTAAGGAAAACACAAACATATCTCAGACTTCTCCGACTTTCGTGGCGTGTTTATAAACGTGGGGCTAAGTCCAAGGCTAATGTAGCTGGGGGTGCTGAATTACCTGAGTCCTTCCTAGGACAGAGGGCACAGTCCATGCCCCAGGCTTCTCCATAGAGACAGCAGCACTCCGTGTAGGTGGTCTTCTTCTCAGCCAGCGGGCTGGTGCAGGTCAGTGATTCCTGTGTGACCGTCTGCCAGCAAATGTCTTGGTAGATATCGGTCTGCTCTGCAGGCTCTGAAATACACACAGAGGAAGAAAACAACTGTGATGCTCCTGGACATGCTGACTGGACCATGTGCTGCACGTGAGGACTGGCAGTTGTGAGGTGTATTGTAATTATCACATTGGCCACCAGAGAGCATACTTCACGGAAACGTTAATTTTGAATGCAATCGTTTTGATCGATTCCTTTCTTTTGTTGTTTTAAGTATTTGTAATCTCAGCCCCGTTGCAAACGAGGGCTCGCACCCTCAATGCGTCTTCCGAGAACTAAAAAAATGAATTGACTGGTTGATTGTTTCACGGTGGAATAGCGAGTAGTACCATTCAAGGCGGTCACCAATGGGATGTAATGGGAAAAGCCACATGGGTTTTATTGTTAAATCGAGTCAGGTGTCATTTTGTGCAGATTAACAGAAACTCTATGCACAGTATTCAAAAATAAAATAAATTTCAAATCGCAAAAGGTTGCAGCTAGGGGGCGCTTATGCAGCAGTAGAGACCTTGGGTTACCCTGGCAGGATAAAGTCCACCGTTTCCTATTGACTGACTGACTGACAGACTCCTGGCCAAGTTAGCCTCCATACTCCCTGACGTAGGGGACTGTGTTGCTAGGAAGAGCTTGGAGGGCAGCTAGCAGAATATGAGCACTGTGTGGTCAGGGTATTCAAGGCAGGCACAGGGCATTGAAATCCACTGTTGTCACTGCGTCACCAGACCGTGTTCATTTCAGCGCGCAGAAAATAAAAGTGAGTGCTCACTGGCAGAGAAAACGCTGTGGGAAAAGCAGACGGAAAGGTTCCTTTCCATCCGTCTTTTGGAGTGCATCTTATCCTGGGCCTTCCAAGCCACATACCTCACCACATTACTGGTATTTAAATGACCAAAAAACATCTACGCTGTGCACAAACTGCTTTTTGCAAAAATAAAGCTTTAACCAACCAGCCACGCGCAATTCGATCGTTTTTATTTCTGCTGGATTTTCCGAGAGTAGGTGGTAACTACCTCAGCTAACCTTACTGCAGGAAATGTACATTTCTCCATTACCTGTGCATACGAATAAAAAGAACTTGCTGAAACATGAGCACCTGCACTGGATTAGGCAGATACTGTATGCGTGGGCACACATCAGCCATCAGCATCAGCCCAGATAATCAGTGCACCTCTAAAACTTAATGGAGTCTTCATTTTCCTAAATCATTCCACTATCGCAGTTTAAAGCCAGCGCAGGTCACTGCAAGCAATTGCATCTTGTACTGTAGCTAATGCACCTTGACTTCATTGCTACAGTACAAGTCCTACATTTCATTCCATCGATTTACATTTCATCTGCCAGCCAGACGTTTTATTAACGGACTGGCTTCTAGACCCACAAGAGAGAGAGCACGAAAATTGCAGCCGTACAGTATTTCAACCGAAACACAAAAAAAGGAATGCTGCCAGCACACTGTTGAAGCGATAAGTATGCAAGTTATTATTTTTCCCCACGCCACAGTAACACTATTGCACAGCAGTACTGACATTAGTACGACCACAGGTTTGTCTTGTAAATTATCCCACTGCATACTGCTGTCTAGAATGAGATTAGAGAAGTGTTTGAGAAAATAGACAACTTGCTTAAATGTGGTTTCAGCAATTCAGATTTTTTTTTTTGAAGCACAGATCAAAATGCTTGCCAACAGCATAATTTTTTGGTCCCCTGGTCCTGCTCGCATTCAAGTTAAAAGGTGAAATATGTAAGACTGTTTGGCCAATTTCAATATTTGCAGCAAAGTTGCATCATGCATCTTAGTATTCCAGTCACATTCGCCCTGCAATCTTGAAAGTAACATAAATGGGAACGTCTGTGTTTTGGAGGAACTTAAACTGAACAGCAAAGCAATGGGATCAGACAATGGCCGTCAATCAACATTTGTCTGTCATTTTGATTTACAAATAAATGCGGCCAATTTTTTCTCTCCACAAACACAAAAATCCACAGTGAAGAACCCAGAAATGTAACCCCCCCACCCGCCCACCCCCCCCCTGACAATCCTTCTGCACACACCCCCCCCACCCCTCCACCACCACCCTCCCTCCTGGTTGACAATCTTGTGAACTTTGTGAGTTCTAAAACCCCCACCCCCTGGAATTAATTCCTGGTTCCTGGTTACACTGCCCTTGTTGCGGTACTATTAATACTGCATGAACTCATAGCACCAATATGGTCAAAGGGTTCTGCCTGGGTGACCTGCCTCCACAAGTCGCTTTCACACCTTCCACTCAAAACTGGACAAGATTTCCCTGTTGAGAGACTGCTGACAGGTCTGCACTGTTAACTGTTACAGCTTAATACACTCAGATAAAAACACATCAGGAAGCAATTCTTCTGTTCTTTTTCTAAGAAAATAATCAGTTTCAACTTCCAACCACTTGACGGGACGATAGTACACCACCTGTAACTAACGACGTTGGTTGTTTATAGACAGTAGGCTAGTTGATCATTTTTATAATCAAACATTGAAAAATCGTGAAAGTACTGTCACAATTGCAAATGTAGAGATCAATATTTTGCCATTACAATGAATTAGCGGTGCTAATAGTCTTTTTTTATTAGCACAGGTAGTTTTAAGTGTGATCTGTACGTTACTTAAATGTGTAATGCTATGCATTTGCTATTTAGCTTAATAATTACATTTGCGGTGCGCAATAACCATACAGCAATCTCAATTGAGGAAAAGCGCCAGACAAAAGGGAATTCTGTACAGGACATGCTATTTCTGGCTAAAATATGGGACGTCTCAGCTACTACGGGACAATTAGCAACCAAACTCCTTGGTCACGAGGCCTACAGCATTTGAATAAGGAGAGAACTTGTTCTCTGGCATCACACAGCACATGGGCAATTCCGCGGTAACGGATACAATTTTGGCCTTAATTTGACTTGCTGTGGATAAGTCTTAAAGCCTAACTGATTATAAAAAGCTTTATAACTTCAGATGCTATCATATCAAAATAAAAAATTGGAAACTTCCTGCATGGAGGAAAAATAGAGGAAAAATAACACCCAATTTTCTGCTGTAATTCCGCTACCAATGCTCTTTCGGTCTTGGACCCTTCCACATGCAGGAAGTTTCCAATTTTTTATTTTGATATGATAGCAGGGGTATCATCTGAAGTTTTTTATAATCAGTTAGGCTTTAAGACTTTTCCACAGCAAGTAAAATTAAGTCCAAAATTTATGTGAATTGTAATTCCGTTACCGCGGAATTGGCCGCATGTCTTTATAACTACACGCATGTCATAGCATGATGGCTATTCTGTACAGTTCTACAGCACAGTGTTCAGTATACCCAGCAGGAGTACAAAGAACCAATGTAGGTACTGTAGGTGTCCTGTGGCTCTCATTGGCCCAAGAGCCCCAGCCAAGGGGACCAATCACACGCATTACTTCTCCAGGGGTAACATCACAGTGTTCGCCATGCTAACTAACCTCTCTGAACAGCACGTTAGCTGCACTCACTTGGGCACACCTGAATTATACATGCGATGTTGTCTGGAATACAAAGGAAACAAGCCGCAGGCATTTTACCATAGAGTCCATGCCCAAATCATTTCAGCACTCATCGGCTACCAACAAATTACAATCAATTCAAAGAGCGTGCCTATCTTGACATGCAAACATGGTACCTTGGGAGCGGGAAATGAAATACAAAGACGGCTGTAAGGACAGATAATGCAGGCTGCGCCATCGCCGCTGCTTTGAGGAAACAGAATTGCATTTCCTCCTTGACAGACAGGCAGGAGCTGATAATGAAGTCATACGCTTTCTGTGGAGATATTGGCGAGATTCATACGGCGAGAGTCGGCTTTACCAGGGAAAGGAGCTGAGCCGCTAACGCTTCAGGAGCAGGGTCAATGGCAGTATGGTTGGCTGGCTGATTAAGTGTGTGAGTAATCATTTTTATCAATGACAGAAAGAATACGGAGACAGTTGGGCTTGAACAGTCTGCAGGCGTGTCTGTGTGGGGGAGGGGGAGGGGGATCGCAAAGCACTTTCCGTCATGGTCTGAAGACACACCTCTTCAGACTCTACCTTGACTGACCAATCTAGTACTACTTTCATATAGCACTTGTTTCTTGTATCCTGTACCTTGAACCTCTAACACTCACGTAACACTAGTGTCTTGATTGTGATGGTGTGGTTTATAATTTTTTACTGACTTAGCCACAGCTTACTGTGTGAACTAGAATCAATATTCATGTCTATGGATAGCTGCTACATTATGATAGAACCATACTTTATCTGACCCGTTTGTCGTTGCTTCAATGACCTTCGGTATGCACTTATTGTACGTCGCTTTGGATAAGCGCGTCTGCCAAATGTGAAATTAACGTGAAATTAACACATTAGCCACCAGGTCAAATGCAGGTAAATTTTGATTGTGGCTGGTAAGATTTTTACTCTAGCAGCCACTTTGGCTGTTAACCAACAAGGTTGTTCTATATTGTAAAAGGTAATGTGGCTGGTAAAATGTTGAAAATGGCTAGTGATTTTTAAAATCCACAAGCCACTCTGGGAAGTGGGTGAAAAAGTTAATTTCTTGCCCTGAATGTGATGTAATGTCTTACCGTCAATTTCCTGGATTGTTCAATATAACGCCCGTTTGCAAACTATGTCTTTTTTCTGGACCAGCTTCGAGTATATTTTACGTTTTAGTATTTTTTTTGTGAATATACCAGCGCTGGCACTAAAAACTCGACGTCCCATAATTCCCTCTGGAAACGTTGTCATATAACATTAGCCAGCAGTAGCACACAGCTCCGTTTTTAAACACTTTTTTTCTAAGGTTAGCTAGTTAGCTTGAAGGACTAAAAGCTAGAATTGCTTTATGTGGTTAACCATAGCGAATGTGATGTAATGTATTGGGGAGGGGCTTACCAGAGACCGTGGGGGCGAACTCGCAGCGCATGTTGTCGGGGTTCAGCATCATCGGAGGGGTACAGAAGCACATGTAGGAGCCGTGTGAGTTGATGCACTGCCCACCTCCACAAGTGGTCTCATCCAGACACTCATCAATGTCTGCAGAGAGTAAGAGAGAGCCAGAGAGAGAAGAGGGGGATGAGGAGGGGAGAAACAGAAATAAAGAGGTGAGAGGAAGGATGGGAGACAAAGGGAGAGGGGTAAAGAGAGGATAAGAAATGAGGAGGAGAAAAGAGAGTGGGAGAGAGAGAGAGAGAGAGAGAGAGAGAGAGAGAGAGAGAGAGAGAGAGAGAGTGGGAGAGACAGAGACAGAGATTGAGGGTACATGATTCAGAATGCTTGTGCAACTGTGAATCTTTGGAAACTTGACACCCCAGCAAGGGAGTGTTAATGGAACCATCACATCCACAAAAAGCACAGTCTTAACAGACATCAGTTGCCCAGATAAATTCATCAGTTCGTGTTTGAGATGATAATTCTTTCACACTTCATGAACTGACAAGTTTTTTTTTTTTGGTGACTGTCAAGCATGACCATCTGTAAGCTCAGCTCATGGCAGCAGTAAAAAGCCTTTTTTACATCACTGTGCCAATCCCACAGGCCTTCTAGACCAGCCTCTCCAAATGATTAAGCACCGAATTCCACAAACGTCCAAACTGGAACCAACAAAACACCTTGCAACACGAAGACAAACAGAAAATCCCCTTGCTTTCCAGTCACACTTTCCTTTCGAGAGGGTGACTGCTGGACTGGGTCAGACCAGCCGGCGAGGGGCAAGAATGAATACACCAGGTGATACCCACAACAAATATTTGCAATTCAGTGTTTCTTTTAACCAGTTTTAAACAACCTGTGCAATCAAAATCAGTTTAAAAAAAAAATAGAACCAAAAAATACCGTGTTATTAAACTTATTTTATTCAGCTGAGAGTTTTGTTTGCATCTCAAAACTGGATGAATTGGAGACAGCAATGCATGTGGAAGCATTTTGGCAATTTACCTATTAACTACACAGCGGTGCGTCTGTTTAGTGCGCTGTCAATCAAAAGTGAACTTGAAGAGAATACAGTATCCAGGACAGAACAGACACGCCATTTCTGAACTTCAGCTCATGTTTAGAAATGACATACTAACATCGCCGGGACCTTTTTTATATTATATCCCATTTAGACATGAGAAAAAGTAAACACCTCCATCTTCTGGTGTAATGAACAGTTTAACTGTAGAAACAAATGAGCTCTTTAATCTTTTCAGATCTTCTATAGTTAAAATCATTTCTGCTTTAGATTTGTTTGCTCAAATGTAGGATGTAGTTACTACATACTATATAAGAAACGGCAGAAGCCATTTTTAACATCTGTGTTGGCACAGCTACATGAATGCCACGGGATGGGAATATCTGCAGGTGTTTGAAACAGGAATGCTTCTGAGGTAATTCATCCCCAGCAGAAAATTAATGTATTTATAAAACGGGCAGGCACAGCATATGAACAGATACATTACATAATAATAATAAAAAACAACATTATTTTTTTAAACCAAGATATTTGATATTAAAAAATAAAATAAAATAAAATAAAATAAAACAGCCCCTCAGTCTGTTTTAAACGTGGCACAAGTAAAATGCGGCACTGGGCCTTGGTTCTGTTTAGTGCTTTTTAATTCTATGGTTCCTGTGTTTAAAAGGGATGTAGTAAAAAGATGGAAGGGATTCAAACCTCCATCCGACCCTCCGCCCAGCCTGTCCCTGACATAATATTCCAGAGCAAACGTGGCGGAACTCCGCGGGCGATTCCCGCAGGCACGCTGCCCTCCGTCGTGGGGGCGGCTCGGCGTGGCGTCCCCAAACGGGCCGCGGTTTTGGGACCCGCTGCCGGGCCCCGTGTCCCGGAGTCTGCCCGGAACCTCAGGCGCCGCCCCTGCCCTGCCTCTAACCCTTCCCTGACACAGGGAGGGGCCCGCTCTCCGCCACCAGTGCGCGGCACACACGCAAGTCCTGGCTAGGGCTCCCGCTTCGGCAGATATATTTCTGCGCCTGCCGCTGTACGGCTGCCAGTGTTGTGATTCTGCGGTCGGGGTGCTGGATTAGTGACCAGAAGGCTCACGGGTTCAAATCTTGGGGGAGATGTTGTTTTTTTTTTTTTTGAGTAAGATCATCATTATAAGATATTTAAGGGATACCCACCGCCAAAAAGCACACAGGCCTGGATAAAGGACATCTGCTAAACAGGTCTGTGATAAAACGCCTGCTGAAAAATGTCTGTCCAACAGAGGAAAGGCAGTGGAAAGCTACTCACCCAGGCACTGCAGCTTGACCTCGTCGTAGTACAGGCCCTGCTTGCAGTAGCACTCATAACTCCCGGCTGTGTTCAAGCAGAAGCCATCTTTGCAGATCTCCTGACTGAACAAAACGCACTCATCCGCATCTGCAAAGGGAAAAAGGAGCCAGCCAATCAGGATCTCCCCGTCACGCTCACGGTCTAGTGACAGTTGATGATGCAATGGGCGTGGTTAACAAACTAATCCCACCTTGGCACTGATCCACAGCTGCGCGTGGCCAGAATGGAAAGTTATGGAGAAATATCTCTAACTTGCACGTGGCCACAGCTTAAGGTGCAGTGGGAAGACTACCTGTGCTAACAATCCCCCTTTTGGCTTGTGTCCCACTCCTCTGCATGTCTATTTCCCATCGACAATGTCATCACTTGTTCAAACAGGGTTTGGCTAATTGAAGACGTCTCCGGGCTGCCACTCAGGAAACACTCTTGGCTTGGCTTGGCTTCCCAGAAGGCTCTGCAGCTGCACTGACTTGCCTGCTCCTCTCCACCGCTGTTAGCGCCATCAAAAATAACCGGCAGAACTACACTTGCTTGAAGAATGAGGTTTAATGTGAGGGGAGATAGGGGCGATGGGGGTGGGGGGTGGAGAATTGGAGAAGGGGGTGTGAGGTAAGAAAGGGTCGGGGCATAGGCGAGGGTTCACTGCGTCTCCATATGCCCGATACGGGGGCATTTCTGCACTGTGAGTCAAAGCCGGGAGAGAAACCTCAAAAGAAACAAAAAACTGCCGGGCGGAGAGGCAGCTGGGAGCCGTTTCCCTAATTAGACAGATCGCCGCACCTCAAAGACGGCTTAGATAAGGCCCTGTGGATCGCAAACGCTGCTCTTACAACGCAGCTAACGACACCGCTAACGACATGGTGACAGCGTCATACATTGCGGGCCCTTTCTTCGCGTTAGCCTAGCCGGGTATGACGTACCTTTGTAGCTGGAGGCTGCTGTGCCAAAGATGGAGTCACCAGTTGGGATGCTGCCTTTGCCCGCTGGGCACATCTCGGCAAACTGATCTGTTACAAGCAGAATTCAAAACCGTGTGAAAAAAAAAAAACAGCCTAACGACTGGAACACAAGGAATTGAAAATGGCCAGACGGTCAGAAGACCGCGCGTCTTGTTCTTTTCCGGAATCACAGATTGGTGAATTTTCTGTTAGGTATGCAGCACAACTCAAATGAGATCAGCATACACTTGCAAAGCAGAGAGCTTGTCAGCCTACAGTGCAATCTGGATATCTCAGGTCCTTAAAGACCTTGCAAAAACATGTGGATTATCCAAGTTTTTTTCCCACCCTTCGAACAAAAAGCAACCGATTCTGAATTCAAGCCTGACTTAAACAGGTCACAAAACATTGAAGCTTATTTTTGTTGGCCGTCTCTGGCTAGCCTCGCATATGTGGAGTTGCGTTAGCCTTTATTGTATTGCACTTAACTGTATCAAGCTAAGTGATCAACTTTAAAATGGTACAAATAGAAGGTGAGCAACTAGTATCTGGTGAAATAATAATATGTGTGTTCATAGTAATATGACACTATGTCATGCGATATGCGAGGAGCGCTACAAAGCAGACAGACAATGAGGAAGCAAACAGCAGCTACAGCCACTTGCAGTGTGGTATTCAGCGTTTAGGAGTGCCACTTTGCGTTTCACTAACTACAGGGTGCTTTCCTTCTTTGTGTGTGTCATGTGTGCGCCATTTTGATGATATTCCTAAAATGTTGCACATTTTACACTGAAAGCATGACCCATGTGGCTCAATTGATCTCCATACAAACGCTTAGTTTGGGACTTACTAGTCTGTTAATGTCACGATTGTCGTCAATTTCAGTTCAATTCAGGATATTAATTGAAAAATGGGAAAAACATTCAATAAACCATTTTTACAATTAATCAATTACAATTGATAAACACGTTGTTGCTGCCATTAATCCAAACCGTTTTGAGGCAGAGGAATTACATTACATTCATTTGGCAGACGCTTTTACCCAAAGCGACGTACAATAAGTGCATACCGAAGGTCATTGAAGCAACTACAACAGGTCAGACAAAGCACATTTCTATCATCACGAAGCAGCTATCCATAGTCATGAACATTGAGTATGGTACACGCAGTAAGCTATGGCTAAGTCAGCAAGACATTATAAACTATAAAATCAAACACGAATGAAGGAACAGGAAACAAACAAAATAAACAGTTGCGATATGAAAATGATAGGATGGCAGCGTTGTGCAGGGCGGGGCTGATTTTGGGACGGCTCACCTGTGCCCTGAACAGGGCAGGGATGCACCTCGCAGTTGTCGCCCCAGCCGGCCCCCAGCGTGCAGCAGCACTCCTCCAAGGTGACGCTGCTCGTCAGCACGTTCTCACACAGGTTCTCGTCGTTCAGGTTGTAGTAGCACTCCTTCCTTTCCACAGAGGACACTGCACAGCACACCAGGGAACACCGTCAGCCGCCAATCATCATGGGCTAGACTTAGGTTGACCAGGCAGGCAACAGTATGAACAGGCCAAATGCGGTACAGCAAGAAAAATTTAGCTGGACATTACAGGACAGAAATCACAGTCAGATTTTGCACTGTTGATGCATCGCCTAGTACACACTGCACCCAGGTGCACATAGATAACGCTATACACAGGTGCACATAGATACCGCTACACCCAGGTGCACATAGATACCGCTATACACAGGTGCACATAGATACCGCTACACGCATGTTCCTTTTAGGGTCCATCCATTTTCCTGACCAAAAAGTCCAAGCTAGCTACCTGTCATGAGCTAAGATTTTAGAAAAATGTGCTCCAGAAACAAGGTGAATCTGTATTCAGTTACATGTGCTATGACGCGTAATATACTAGCAATGCTACCTAACAAACAATGGACAGGCAAATCTCAGACAAGGTCCTGGGTGTTTAATGGGCAGTTACTATAACCCAAACCGCCGACCCAGATCGAAGCATAGCACCAGATGCTGGAGGTGGTGGGAAACTGGTTCTGGAGTTACAGTGAAGAGGAGGCTGCGGGCTCAGCCTCACAGGGCAGGATCACAAAGACTGGTGGAAGGAAAAGGGGTTGTATTGGCTACAATGTGGTCATTGATCTTTACAGTAACATTCTGTGCTTGTGTGAACCAGAATAAACATTTACTTTCAACGCTTCCCTTCTGCCGTTTTCATATGTGTCCGTAACATAGAGCTATTAAAAGCATTATAGCATTATATTATAAGCGGTCATATCTAGAGCGAGCAACACATATTTGTGATTGTAAAATAAGGCCGTGAACCTGACTGCTCGAAACACAACAGCTGCAGCCGTAGTCATTTTCCAAACATTTGTTCGGTTGGAGGCTGATAACATCAGAGCCCAGCGAGAGGTGGGTTGCACCAGCAGGCACTGCAGGGAAGATTACAGCGCTAACGCTGACACAGAAATGAAATGAAAGCTCTGAGAGAGAAAAGAATAAAGAAAAGAAACCCCCTTTTTTCAGGTCTGGATGACTCACGAGGTGCGGTCCCCGCAAAGGGTTAACCCAGCAACGCCAAAGATCCTCTCTCTTTTTTTTTTACTGTGTAATGTGACATTTCCCATGCAGGAGTGTAACAGAGACAATTAGAGCCTTTTGGAGAGATATACTGCATGATAAATGTGATCAGCCCCCTAGCCTGAGAGAGCACAGCTGCAGCGGAGAAGCTTAATGATACACCTGGAGAATAGAGACACCCCTCTGACACCCCCCCCCCCCCCCCCACCCCACCCCACCCTCCACACTCCCCCTTCTTTGGATGCGGGACTGCCGTGGGTCATGTTGCACCATTTTATTTTATTTTTTGCACTGTAAGCTCTCTTCAGGTAATTACAGATCACCCCAGATTAGTCTCCAATTGCTTCTTTCAGACAAACACTAGTTTTTTTTTTCCATTGCAAAGACATGGATATAGGATTATTATTTTTGTTTTTTTAAAGGGGACATACAGTACTGTCTGGATTAGTACAAGAGCCCATTCGCTCACATGATTCATTTATTTCCCTATAATGTAATCTTTATCTGGACACGCCTTGCCTGTCACCTGTGGGATGGCCCAAGTGTATAATCATGTTGTCTTTTAGGATCCGGGAGGGGAGGGAAAAAATCATCACCATGTTAAAATATGCGCCTTTTCAGTGTAAACCGAAACTTGGCTGAATTCACCTGAGCGGCAGGTAAGGGCTGTGTTTTCCTGGCAGGGAAGGTGACACTTTGGTAAATGGGAGAAGGAATCCTGCTCTGCGTGGGACGGCACAGTCCTGTTTCGCATTAGCAGTGTTGCTGCAGAGCAGATGGTCGGTCGATCTGCCGATATGTCTGCCTTTGGCCCTCTGAGGAGCCCCTAATCAACACCGGGCTCCTGCGTTGGGCCCAGGCTATTAACACCACCAACACATGTGCACCCCCCCCTCTTTACAAGAGCGCCTCGTTTATGCCACAATCTCACAATAAATATCACCTCAAATAAGGTGATACACCGTCCCACTGTCACATTTTTTTAATCCTGCATTTTTTCTATTAGGAAATATAAGGTAAAATATACCTCTAAATTTGACAATACACAAAAGTCTTTAAGCAATTTTGCGTATCG
The DNA here is from genome assembly GCA_029718625.1 of Synaphobranchus kaupii. Classification (NCBI taxonomy): domain Eukaryota; kingdom Metazoa; phylum Chordata; class Actinopteri; order Anguilliformes; family Synaphobranchidae; genus Synaphobranchus; species Synaphobranchus kaupii. Next base: position 42,681,101 of record CM056380.1, read on the forward strand.
ATATGATCTTTAAACTTTACAATTTCTGGGTTTTCCTTGCCTCTAACACTCATAGTTCAGTCTAATATGTCTAATTAATTTAAAACAATTTTTAAAAGGTGCCTGTCAAAAACTGTGAACACGAATCACGGTGTTTTGATTTGATTACTACCACAATGAACATAGGTAAGAACAAACAGATTAAATCAAGACCAAGTCACGCTAAAGTATGCAGAGGGAGTGAGCTGCTGAGTATGATGCCAGCTTATTATGATAAAGTTGGGCTCTGGATGATATGAAGTTGTCATGCAACATCAAATTAATAATTAATTGCTGGGCACATTATATTGGGTGATGGCATGGACCAAGGGTGTGTATCAAATCAAATCAAATTCATTTGTATAGTACATTTGACAAACATTCGTCACAATACGCTTAACAATGGACCCTGTAAGGACGGGCATTTCCATTTCTTGATTTCATACCGACGTAACACAATCATTTACATAAAATGAAGTTTTACATTTATTTTTCGATAAATTCATGACCAACAGCTGAATAATTCTTGACTTGTAATCTATCAGTGAACAGATGTTGATTTGTTGAGCTAATTAGCCATCTGAGCCGGGATAATTGGAGGAAACAGAACCTGCTCACTCAACGGCTTTTCCAGAACTGGAATTGTTCACCAAGAAAAAAAGCACAACCTGACAGGCAAATATAAACCTGCGCGACAGTGGCTAATTCAGCTCTTGTGGGAGACAGTTCAGTCCAGATGAGGAGCTTCCATTTCAGCTCCTAACTGATGCCCGAATATGGAAATGAAGTAAATTCATTCCCTCTTCTCTCACAAATCAGCACCATTTAGATATTACGTTACATTACATTACGTTCATTCGGCAGACGCTTTTATCCGAAGCGATGTACAATAAACACATACCGGAATAGTCATTGAAACAATGGCAAACAGGTCCGACAAAGTACAGTTCTATCATAACGTAGCAGCTATCCATAGCCATGAACATTGCGTCTAGTTCACATAGTAAGCTATGGCTAAGTCTTAAGGCTAAATCAGTAAATATTATCTATGTGCCTGTGATACTCAAAATCATGCGATACTGCAAATCAATCAGGTGCAGATCTTCTCCCCGTGTAGGAGGGGCATGTGGGGGAGGGGGCGGGGATGTGGGAGGAGTCACCTGTAGGGGCGGGGCTGCACTTGGCAGTCATCTGATTGTACTCCTGGTTCTCTTGGGGGCACACGCACAGGAAGGTGCCCTCAAAGTTGTCGCAGAGTGCTTCCCCACACACACCGCTCAGCATCTCACACTCGTTCACGTCTGCAGGAATGGGGGCAGAAAAAAAAACCAGCACATCGATGTCAGTGTCCAATCACAGCTCGCGTTATTACGGTGTTACGCCACATACATTCTTCTTTGGGGGAAACCGAGCCCCAAAAGAAAGGCCCACTCTCCTTTACTTTCAGTAACACATTAATGTGCATACTTATATCTATAGTTATCCACTTACCTTCAGCAAATTCATGCTTAAGAGTGATGTGTGTGTGTGTGTGTGTGTGTGTGTGTGTGTGTGTACAATATACAAAAAAGATGTTTTTAGTCAGTATATTTCAAACGAGGCCTCTCGTTCCATGCATGAAATAAAATAATTGAAACAGGGAAGTGGTGGCTACAGGATTTACACGTAACCCAACCCCCTTAAATCACAGGACAAATCATCACGCATCATCCCATCCAGTAATTTAATATTCATGAGGAATGTCATTTTGGCAATGCCTACCTTAAGCCTCTACCTTGTTTTAGACAGGCCATATTTCAAAGTTATTTCGGCCTTTATCTTGTGAATTGGGTCATAAAGAATCTATATGGATACTCTGGCTGCAGTTCACAGATGGCATGGGTGATCTGTCTGTGAAACTGTGAGTGTGACGGAACAAGCCAACACTCACAATGTGGGAGTGCTGTTTCAGGGTCAACAAAAATAGTAATTTAAAAAAAAAAAGGGGCAAGAAATGGAACAGAATAAATTGTGCCCCACAAGGCATTCAGTGTCGCCATATCTGCAGAACTGGGCGTATTTCAGGGGGCAGTCATGGGAGAAATTTGCACCCCTTCCGTCCAATTTATATTCATAGACTTGAAGTACATTTCAGGAGCTTCTGAGTGAGGTTTTTTTATTTTATTTGGGAAAGAAATTGCCAATCATTTGGCAACACTGATGACATACCGAATATAAAATCGTCAAATAAAATGAAAAGCTTTGACAAAAGGAGAATGAAAATAATTTAGAGTGCACCTGGGATTTTTTATTTTTTAAGTGTATAATATAATAATGTATAATTCATTGGTCACTCGCAAAAAAAAACTAAAACAAGAAACAAACCTTTACAGTGGAATAAACCTTATTGGGTCTTTTCAATGGGACTGACTGACAGGATTAGAATTTTCACAGTGGTCGGACTGCATTTTATATAGCCTTTCATAATCTCAAAGCATTTTACAGGGAAGGTGATGGTGGTGGTGGTGGTGGGGAGCTCACTTCAACCACCACAAATGAAAAGCACCCACCTGGGTGATGCACGACAGCCATTGTGCAGCAGAAATACATCCACTGTTTTAAGGCATGCCATGAAATTGTTAATATTGCATTGTGCCTGGCTAATGATTGGTTCATGATGAACGCAACCTATTTCTTGACATGAGTTCCCTCGCAAGTTGACAGCACTATAAACAATCCGGGTACACAATGTCTGAAACAAACACACTAAAAATATTCTCCTTCAAGAGACTGCTGAGAATCTATAATTCATTTCTGACATTAAAACCCAAACTGTGCTTCTGTTTTATATCACGCACAATGGTGCCGTCGTCTTGTCGAAACACCATCCCTCTTCCAAACCTCAGGTCCACAGCTAGTTTTTAACCTAAACAAAAATAGCAATCTATTCTGTTCTCAATCAAATATATTAGCTGATACACTTTTATCCTGCCACTTCACCCCCTCATACACCCCCCCCCCCCCCCAACAGAAAGTGTCCAAAATCCTGTATTTAAGAAGCAACTTATTGTACTATTATGTTTCAAATTATTATGTCTTTAAAAGAGAGTGGACAGTCTGACCCCCCCCGCCCCCCACTGCAGTACACTATCAGATAATCCCAGTGTTGTGTGTTTGCGCGCGTGTGTGTGTGTGTTCGCGCGTGTGTGTGTCGGGGGGGCTGTGGCAACATCCGAGCCGGCCGAATGAGCTGGCGAAGGATGGAAGGCAGCTGGCAGCATGGAATTGGGGCGGAGCCTAAGAGTGGTTGCCAAGAGTGGGGGGCGGGAACGGTGGTGTGGGTTTGAGGAAATGTTCTATCAGCTTCAATTGTGGCTGCCTGCAACCCACTCTCAGTGCTCTGACAGGCCTTCCTGCTGGAGGAAATTGGAAAAGATGGGAACGGCAAGGGCCCGGTTTGGGAAACCACCGGGACAAACAAGCTCCAAGTCTTAGGTCGGTCCAAGAACATGAACTCATTGGCTTTTGTTACCCCTCTCACAACCCCACACCTCGCCTCCTCCACCAACAACACACCTCACCCCCCCCAAAAAAGATGAGTCTTTAATTAGACTTGATTAAATGATCATGTGATGTTTTGCTCCGTTTCTCCAGAAAGAACGAGTTAGATGTTGCTGGAGAAATGAGCCGGCTGAGAGATGAGGAAGTCAGCAAGACAGCCCATTTCCTGTTGTTGTTTTTTGGTCTGTAATGGTGTGTAATCTGACAGGCTTGTCATCGTGGCGATTTCCTCCTGGAAGGCAAAAAAAAGGCCTGCATATTGCTGACAGCTGTTCTATCCAGCGGGACAAAAAAAGCCACAGATGATTAGATGGCTAATGCCTCTGCTTTATGTAAAAGCTTTATGTAAAAGACGTCAGAACACATGCAATTTCCTTACTGATAGGCTCTTTCCCTTGCTGTGTGCTTAAAAAGGATTCAGTGAGCTACTGGAAGCGTCTAGAATATACTTGGCGATGGTGTTAGGAGGCAAATACTGAAAAGCTGCATAATATGAACTCACCACGGAACTCCAATTACCAGCAAGACACTAAAGGTAATTCCGCGCGTTCAATTTTTTTCAATCAATCATAGTTTTAAGGTTCCAGTTTCCTTTTACACTTCACCGATATTCCACGCTGCAGATATAAAACCACGCGGGTCATTCATACGGGTGCGTTAAGGGGAAAATCTCCTAGCTCTGGTTTCTGGGCATATATTTGAATCTCTCTCTACAGAGCGGATAAGCAGGGAAGCACAGCCCACAGACATAACAGTTGTATATTCCACTGAGTGAGAGGGTGCACTTTGTGGTCCCTCTCTCTCCCAATCGCTCGGACGAGGACTTGGGGGCAGACACCAGGGAACATGTTAAAACATTACCAGCATGCGGGCCTTAAACTGAATGAAAACAAACGGTTGCATCAATCAAAGCCCTGACATGGTTTTTTTCCTCTCCGTAACAGGTTTTTTTTTGGCTGGGGGGGGGGGGGTGCTATCTGGTGCACTCAGCTGAGGGAGCCAGACCGTGTTTTTTTGAGCGTGACAGATTAGCTTGTGCCCCCATATGTCCTGACTGGGGTTCCTCCGGCTGTCAGACTCATTACACAAAGAAAATATTTAGCAATATACTGAAGACTACACTATTTATTGAGCAAAACAATTGAATATATGGACCCATTCATGCAAATATATTTTCCAGTACATGATAACATAGTCATTTTTTTCTAAAAAACGTTTGTTTAAAAATACATTCTGTTGACTATATTCAGATATATCCCAAATGAGACAAAAATGGCACTAATTACTCTACTTTACAGTATATTTCTATATTTTATTTAACACATTTCTCAGTACAAATAACAATATATTGTACATTTCAAGTAATTTTATCTAACAAAAAAGTTATTATTGGTATGTGCAGTTAAATGCTGAAAATAAGAACAGCCTTCCATTGTCACAAAAATTACAAATCAGGAATATTGGTGCTAATAACATGTAATGAAGGACACAGAATTACATGCTAGCCCGGAGGAACATGTGCATATTTGCTCATATTCACCTACGATGTGGATGAGTCATATTTAATAAAGATGATGACACCACATGCAGTAAGCCCAGTGATAAGATAGGAGCAGACGCTTTTTTGGAACAGCTGGTTGCTTTTAAGCATGAGGAAACACATTAAAAACCTCTGTTAAAAACTCCCTCACAAGTATAATTCCTCAGACACATTAACTGATAAATAATGGCAAGTGGTGTGAACACAGACTATTAATACACATAGAGAGAGAGAGCCGTTAGAGGTTCTTTCACTGATAAATTAAGTTGTGTATTTTCCTCTGACAATCATAGCTGATAAACCTACGCACTGTGCAATGCAAGCTTTCCTACACTGACTGTATTTACAACTAATACAATATAAAGCTTAATAACATGCGATAAGAACATGGTGTGGTATAACTGCAAGTTTAAAACAGGTTCACTTGGGGGGGGGGGGGGGGGGGGGGGGTTGGGGCAGCATTAGCAATACTGGTTTATTGAATATGCTTGTTTATTTTGTTAATTTGCTCTACTTTCACATGGAAATGTACTTTATTTTATTTGAGAGCACTAAAACTAAATAAAACCTAACTAGACTAAATATACAGTAAACGAAATATAACTCAAACTAAATAGTGACGGTCAAAAATAAGCACTGCTCCACTTAAAAGGGGGATTACTGCTTTTTTTTATCGACACGGCAGTTTCCTTAAATGTCACCAGAGACAGAGTATTGCTGCTGCTGATTGGAAGAGAAAGGGGGTGGAGTATTATACAGGATAAGAAGCTGACCATTTATTGGTAAAGCACCTTTAGAAGTTAAGCAGCAATCCCTCTTTCCCAGCACCAGCATGCTTGTTCAATGTTAGCATATCTGTATGGCACAGAATTCTCATGTGTGAGAGTAATTGTCGTTCACTTCAAACACACAGGTGAAAATGTGAGCACAATCCAAAGTTTGCTCCAAACCAAATCCCATGCCCCCATTTTCAAAAAGGAAAACAGAGAAGGCCGCAATCGATCATTTCAAGTGTGTGAGTTTAGACCAGGTGGTCGCATGTTTTTAAAGGCTCACGTATGTGGAGTTATTATATGATGTTGTTGTTATAGTTGTTATCACGGAAGAATCTTGTAAAGTGTAGCCTCCCTTTCTGGTAGTGATGTCAGTTCTGGTCGTCACCCCCACCTACCCCTACCCCTTGGCCCCGCCCCCAGAAGTGGTGGCGGGCGTGGCGTAATGGCGGCCCTCACTCACCCACACAGCCGAGACCATCCGGCGACACCTGGAAGCCCGTGTCACACAGGCAACGGAACGAGCCGGCTGCATTCTCGCAGAAGCCGTGCGGGCCGCACACCGTGCCATTGTCCGCACACTCGTCGATATCTGCAAATGAGTTAGGAAGTGATGTCAGCGAGAGAGGCTCCACCCATTCAGCACAGCCTGCCCCCCCCCCCCCTTAAGTGACAGCACAATGAGTGAGAGCCTGCCCCCTTGGATGAAGCAGCCAATCAGGTGAGCACAAAGCACAGGGGCGTCTACAGGCAAGGGATGTAGACACATACAGGAAACACCCCAAATAATGCTCTACAGTAAGGGTGTGAGAAGCATAAACAGACTTGAGCTTGGTTGGCTATGTTTGTGCCTTGTTTCCATACGCATTTTTTTTTTTGTCTTTTTATGAATTATTTTAATTACATTTTTAAAAGCCTTAACTACAAGAATATTACTATGAACTGGGCAGACGAAAGAAACAATTTCTGAGAATCTTAACTGAATTATGTAACAATGGGAATGTTTGATAGTAGGCATATTATGCTTTAGCCAAACTAGTCTGCACACTACACATTCAGTACACGTTCATCCAACTTGCATGGAAGTAGTACCGTCACACCAGAAAAAGAAGTCAGAAAAAGAAGCTTGCAGAAGGTAACAGGAGAGCACCATCAAATACACAGCAACTGCCATCTCATCCAAAGAATAGCTTCAAGAGGCGGAATTGGCACCAAGACCCGAGAGACGAGGGTGCACAGGTTTTACAATGCACACACACCACCTCGACAGAGGGAGAGATTCACGTCCAGGCTGGGACACCAGTTGAGGGCTGGGACACCAGCTGTGGTTCTGAACGCTGGAGTAACAGATGGGAACGGCTTCGCCTGCTGAAAAAGGCTTTCCCAGGCTCAAGTTTTCAATTTGCACTGTTGGATCCCAAGGTGGGCCGAGCAAGACAAGCTGAGCGTCTTCAAGGATAAAAGCATGACATGAGCTCAACTGCAAGAACTGGAGAGATGGTGACCATACATTAATGGATGGTGGTGATGATTCACACACAATATTAGTAGTTTTTGGCTGTAGGCGACACACACAAGTACGTACTGATAGCAGAGCTGGGGTGAATTCCGAATTCCTCTTTTCCAATCCTACCAGTCCCCTCATATTTGAATCCAGACTAATACTCTCTGGTTGATTCCAGATAAAGAACTTTATACTTCCCCATTCCATCGATATATTTTCACAATGGAGCTTTCTTCTGCCAAAAAAACCACAACCCATCAGGAATTGACCCCAACGTCGATGGCCAGCCAAAAACAGGCATGAAAAATGGGGGATGGAATGAAAAAAGAAGGTTCTCCGTGGGGGTGGCCCGTCTGGGACGACTCACCCGCGCAAATGCCGTTGGGTCCTAAGACGTGGCCGGGGGGACAGTTGACCACACATTTGTAGGAGCCCTGGGTGTTTTCCGCAGCGCCACGCACCACAGATGCTCTGGCCCAACAGCAAACACTCATCAATATCTGCGCAAGAGCACAGCTCTCAGCTTCCGCAACATGGTGGTGGCAGGGGTCACAATGCAAGGTGCTCAGGCTAAATATGTTTCAGTGAATATCATGACGGGTCAATTAACCTTAATCATGAGCGTGATTATGGCGAGTCAAAGTGTAGCGCTCACAAATGTGTCGTAAACATGACATGATGGGATTAATGTGTGAAACCGTACTTTCATTTTGTAACTGTGGAACGTGAACGTTTTGTTATGGAATAACAACGTCAATGGTTGCTAATCCCCAAAACAATTTACCAGTTCATACAGAAGTGTTACACTCCTAAATTAATTGCAGATATTTCACCTAATCTTTCTGCCGTCCTCGACATATCTTGGAAAAACAGACACCAGCATACTTGTTAGGCAATTAAAAGAGAAAAAATCTAAAGAATTACATAAATTATGTGAATGTGTTCACAATAAATAAAACATTTGGCAGTCCTTTAAGGGGGAAAGTAGTAATGACAACTATTAAGCCATTATATAGGATTACAGTATATGGAATTTTGCACAAGTACATTGTCAGGGATATAATAAATACTCAACTTTTTTAAAGAAAATGCACTGACATTGTTCCAGAAAAAAAACCAAGATTTCCTTACATGTTGAATGACATGAAAGTGTAAGCGGATTTTTGAACAGCCAATGAACTGCAGGGTTAGAGGGCAGAGGGCAGAGGTCATAAGAGACCTGAGCGACAACCAGTCAGCTCTCAGGATGTCAACAGGAAACCGACAGGAAGAAGCTTTTCAGTACACAAGACCAAGAATCAAAGTCATGATCGTGGCAACACAGGGCATGATGGGATACGCCGCATAGGGGCCGGAGGACCAAGACGTTACCCAGGCAGGTGTCATTATCGGCCTGCAGGCGGTAACCCCTAGTGCACTGGCATCGGTATGAGCCCCTCGTGTTGACGCAGGAGCCGCTGTGACACCTGGTCCCTTCTGAACACTCATCCACATCTGCAAGAGACAGACACCTGTTTGAGTCACTGGACGTGCGTGCGCCACTTTGCAGTTTGAGTCTTTGCTTCTCTTAATTGCTTCCCCCCACATGGCCCGTTTCTGTAGTTTCTGGAAGGATAATCCAGACAAGAATCATTCCTTTGGTGCCGTTTCAGGGTATTTTTTCAGTAAGAGGAAGCAAGCCTATTTTGGACAATTGGTGGGCGCACGTTTCTTAGCAAGAGAAGCAGCTCTGAGCACTCAATTGCCACATGAGTATCGTAAACGTCACGTCATAGCCCTTTTTCAGGGCTTTAGGTCACAATTACATGCTTAAATTCAACATTGCGGTCAGGGCTTATGTAATTGGGTATGGGAACACATGCTTGAACTTGTAATGAAATGAGCACTTGAAACCACAGAGAAAGTGCTGGGTTTTCAGATGTTCATAGGGGTGGTATTTGTGAACGCATTCTTCAGGAATTTGCAGTTTTTACAAGAAACTCCCACAAGCACAGGCACTCACAGATGGACCCACTATATATGTCCAGTTAACAGAAGAGTCTTAATCATTTACAAAAATAGCGTTGGAGTGAGATCATCATCTTTGAAGCAACTTTAGCTTCCTTGTGAGGGGGAGGTAATGGGGAAAAGGAGGTGGGGGGAATCACAAACATGTGCATCAGATGTGAAAATGTAGACAGCAGCTGTGGACCACAGCTAATCAGAAACAGTATTTTACATTGCACTACATTACATTACAATCACTTGGCATACACTCTTATCCAGAGTGATGCAGTGGTGGAGACCATCAGTGTTACCCTCATGAATACAAAAATGTGGCATCACCAAGAGGAGGCCCATTTATAATCTATAAGGGTAATTTAGTCTTCTCTCCATACCTCCCACCCCCAACCACCTCCCCCTCCCCGGAACTGTGGCAGGGCAGCCCTCTCCCCCTCCTCTTCTTCACCTCTGCAGATGACAGCAGCCATGCCAGAGGCCCCCCTGCAACTCCTGCAATTCGTTCCCATCGGCCACACCCGGCCAGCGTTGCTCTGTTTTTACCAGATTGGGAATCCAAATTAAGAGTCATTTTTTTGGAGGCGAGTCTGTTTCTGCGTTAACCTGTGGAGTTTTATCCGTTGACATTCCAAGTTAGCAAGCTTCCTGGGCAACAGGCTCTAGCGTAAGTCGGTTGGCAGATGGAGAGCAGAAATGCTCAGTAATCCGAGTACCACAGGCAACACAAGGAGAAGCACGGCCGGGCACTTTAACAGGGTAATATTTATAAACCATTCCACTCTGGCCTTCATCTTACAGCACTTTTCCACTTCCCGCCGTGTTTCTTTTGAGAAACTTTTGAAAACTAATTTCAGATTTGTATCCCTCGTAATAACTAAGGGCACTCTTTTATTTTCCCACCACAGGCAGAGGAAGAGAGAGGAGGGCAGTGCAAGACAGGGAGAGAAAATCTGTGCCAATTTGTATAAATGATACTGATGAAAGAGAGATTGATTCCTGAAAAAAAGTCCTAGTTTCTGGCTGGGAGTGTGTCCCGGTGTCCAGTGACACCTATGCAGTCTAACATGTTTCCTTGGCTTTACTCAACACAGAGGTATCCTTGTGTTCAGTCTTGTTGGTTCTGCTGACTCAACACAATGGCATCTTTGCTCAACTTATGATTCTCTCCAGAAACTGGCTCATGAAAATATTACAATTTATTAAAAAAAACATGTAGGCTAGCAAAGCTCTACAAAAAGTCTACACGGCACGATAAACGTTGGTTTATCCTGCAGCCATGAAATAAAGGCTTTTTAATTTTTACAACAGAGATTTGAGTGCCATGTAGACTTTTTGTAGAGCTTTGCTAGCCTACATGTTTTTTCTTATAAATTGTAATCATTGGGGATCAGCACCCCGTGTCACATTGAGCACCTCTCCGGTTTACTCAAGCAAGCCAGCAAGGCAGCGTTACTCCTTTTCCTTTGTGATTGTATTACAATTTATAATTTTAATACATTTTTTAAATAGTTTTTGATAAGTGGATGTGAATGCAGTGTGCCAGATGGCATTTCAACAGCAATGCCACGTATTACAAATCACAAAATATTGCATTTGATTAATTTCAAGTACCAGTTACAACAATGAGCTTGAAGTTGATGTGGTCTGAAAAGAGGAACAGTAATATTATAAGTGATAGATGTGACCAAAAAAAATGAAATAGCGGACAAATTCCATCACCTTCTAAGGCATAATATGAATACAAATGTGCTGTATTTGGTGGAACGTAACTTGGGAGGGCGTAAAACCTAGCTGTGATATTTGTGCCCCCCAACCTCTCTTTCAGCCTGTAATGAGAAGACAAGCTGTGGCCCCATGGGGAGGGGGGGGGCGGCCTGTTGGCCGATTCTGGGGAGGGCTTGTCCTCTGATTCTTTTCCAGTCTAGTACCTGTTAGGTCGCGAGTGGTGGCTCCGGAGTCCAAAGCAAACAGGCCGCTGGACCCCGAGGCGCTGAGGTGTTTTACGGGCTCTGTCGTACAGCTGATTTTGGGGCCTTTCCCTCAGATCAAAGGGGGTCTGGTTTGCTCCCCGGTGGCCGACAGTTGAGACACGGAACAAGACGGCGGTTTCCATCGAACTGACAGAAACGACAGAAACGCTGCTGCACCAGCGACCCCCCCCCCCCCCCCCCCCAAATCCCGTCCCGTCTCCCTTGCTTGTTTTTCCACACTCCAGCTTGGACATTCTCGCCCTTCTCTTTAACCAACGTCTCTTTTCACTTACCTGTTAAAACCATTCTGGGCTGTAAAACACAGTAGGGGCTACAAACTGCACTTTACAGACTCGGGTAAAACAGGGATATGCGTACGGGACAGAGGGCAAGGTCTCTCACCACACTGTTTTGTCTCTGGATACCAGGGGGCAAGAAGCAAAACTGAAAATCGGCAAAATGTAGCAAAAGTCTCCTCAGGGAGGGTCATTCTTTGTCAAAGCTAATGAAAGACGAAATAGAAAAAGTATGACGATAAAAATGCCAAAACACTCTTATTATGACGTGCTTGTGACATCCTCCAACACACACGGACACCTATGTGTGCACACACATTACAGTACTCGCGCACACACACATACTTGCACGCGCACACACGCAAACACGCACACACACTCTGTTATGCACAGTGAGTCTGGTTTGGACTCGAGGCGCGGAGCGTTCTGGCTCCCTTGTTGTCCAGCAGCCCCGCAGAGAGCACGAGCGAGGCGGAGTGCTGTATAAAATATTCCTCTCAGTCTAGACAGCCAGCTCAGCTCACAGCACTTCCTTACTGCAGGAAAGGGCATTTAAAACAGGTCTGGCACCGGGCAGGGCAAGCACTGGAGCAGCAGAAGCAGAAGCAATTAAACCTGTCCTTCCAAAGGCAACACGGCACCGAGGATGGACAACGGGACGCGCAGCGACGACGTTCGGGGAAGCGTCAGGCAAGCGTGCGTGGAGCTGGAGTGCCAGGGACACCAGGAGAGGGGGGTGGTGATAAAGGGAGGGGGTCGTCCTTTTATTTTTCCAAACTTGCTGCTCTCCACGTGTCCACATTTTCACAAAGCAGCACTTCTCCCCCCGCCAAAAATACACAGATTTAGTTTTTTAACCACACTTTAAAAGTTCGGCCCGACTTTCTACCTGCCTCTCTGATCCTGAGATACCAAAGTGTATGGCAAGCAAGCCATTGATATCAAAGCATCATGGGCATAGGTGTTCTCACCTTAGCTCCATACTGCGATGACTGAAAAAAAAAGAAAAGAGTATCCTTTCGCATACCGACGTGCTTTAAGGTCACCTGAGATGGGTGGTGATGCCTTACAGAACAGGCCTTGAGAAGCGCTTCCACAGACTCTTTCACAAGATTCCCTGGAAACACGACACGGGGAAAAGGCGAGGGGCTTCAGTGACTGTCTGCGACTCCCTCTGGTAGGAATAACAACTGGGAGAGCAGGGCCTTGGTGGCGGATGATTGAAAATACTGTCGAGGAAACATGGATTTGCCTTTTGTGCTGTGCTTGTCTAAATAGGATTAGGTAGCCTAAGGCTGTCAACAGTTTAAGCCTGTGGTGTCTGACGGTTTACGGAGATGGAGGGGGACCCCGGGGGGGTGGAGGGGAGGCGACGGCGCGCTTACCCTCGCAGGTGTGCGTGTCCTCGTTGGCGGCGAAGCCCTGCTGGCAGGCGCAGTAGAAGGAGCCCTCCGCGTTCAGACACTCCCCGTGAGGGGCGCAAAGCTCGGGATCGTCCAGACACTCGTCAACATCTGTGGGGGATGCCAGAGGAACAGAGAGGCCCGCAGACCAGACCTGACGTCAGCCTTCATCGCCAGGGGGGTGCCTCTGGAAGCCTTGCAGGCCTTGACCGGTCTGTCAACACAAGCCCCTGGCCTGCTTTCAGTCACAAACCCCCCTCCACCGCTTCAGTCCGGTCAGGCTGCTGCTCCCCACACAGGTGCAGGAGATGGGTGTGTGTGTGTGTGTGTAGAGTGTCTGTGCATATCAGTGTGTGTGTGCTGTGTCTGTGTGTGTGTATGCATGTGTGTGTGTGTGTATCTGTCTGTGTGTGTGTCTGTGTGTGTGTGTTTCTGTGTGCGCGGGTGTGAGTGTATGTCTCTGTACGTATTTATGTGCATAGTTGCATGTGTACGAGCATTTGTGTGTGTATGTACATGTGCATATGCAGTACAATGTTTCAGTATGCATATCAATACGTGTGTGTTCCTGTGCGTGTGTGTCTCTACAGCACAAGTGCATTTACAGTATGGGAGTATATGTGTGCATTTTACTGTGTGCATGGTAGAATGTGCGTGGGTGTGTGAGTATGTGTGTGTATGGGGTTTGATCGTATGCATGCATCTGTGAGGGTCTATGCATATTTGTGCGTGTGTGTTTGAGTGTACATGCACATGTGTGTTAAGCTCTATTCGGACAGGATAAGTTTTCAGGACAATGTCTGACAAGTAATTGTTATCACAGGACGTCAGTAATGTTAATGGCCGATTCGGACAGGATAAAGTATCTCCGTAATCAGCGTCTCGAATTGCAGAAATGAGTGTCTACTCCATGTTGTCGTCACACCGAAAATGTTCCCCACGCGTCATACAATGTTATACAACGTTACACATCCGATCTTCACTGCAAACTGATTGCTTCTGGTAGAAAATCGCTGGCAAGGAGCAATTGAAAAGCAGGCGCCAAAAAAAAAAAAACTATGTGGAGACAATGTTGGCATGGAAAACTGACCACAAAAAGAGTGAGAAATCCTCTTTATTAACGTTAGCTTCAGAAAAATTGTAAACTGTGAGGCTAGACCATAACATGTATGTAAGGCTATAGCTAGGCTACAATAGCTTAAAGCTGCCACAAGCGCTGCCCCACTGTAGCCTACTTTTGAGCCTGTTTTTTTTTTTTTTGCTTTGCTTATTTAATGTAACGTTACAGTTAAATTAGAGGTCGGCCAATAGATGTGGCTTGCACTTGGACCAAAGAGAGCACAACCAAAGGCATCCTAGTGTACTTACGTGAAAAACCAGGAGAAAAGACTGGGGAAAACTAATTTCTCACAGGAAATAATAGAATATTTACCGACATATCAATTCGCACAGGATTGCTTTAACCTGGGGTTATTTTTACAGGGCATTACAGTAGGCAAAAGACGCCAGAATCTTTACTGGCGCGGGAGCGGGCAGTCCGTAAACGTTACAGACATGGCAGATTTGGACGGGACTAAAATAGCGGAGGTCCTCCGGTATAGGGCTTTAGTGTGTGAATTTGGGCACTTGTGAGGTCTCACCTTGGCAGCTGGTGCCGTTGACCTGCTGGTAGCCCTGGGGGCAGCTGCAGTGATAGGACCCCATGTTGTTAACACACTGACCCACAGTCCCACAGGCCTCTGCCAGCTCCTGGCACTCGTCCACATCTGCGATCGCAGCGACAGTTTAATTCAGCGGCAGCACACACACCACATACACCTCACACGCCCACACACCCCACACACACACCTCACATGCCCACACACACCTACACACAAACACACACACCTACACATACCTCATATGCCCACATGGCCCGCACACACCTATACACACCTCACATGCCCCACACACACACCTGCACACACCTCACACACCCACATACACACACACACACACACCTCACATGCCCACACAGCCCGCACACACACCTACACACACCTCACATGCCCACAAACCCCTCACACACACCTACACACACCTCACACACCTACACACCCAGCACACACACCTCACACGCCTAAACACCCAGCACACACACCTACACACACCTCACACGCCTACACACCCCGCACACACACCTACACACCCAGGTGGAAATCCAGGGGACAAAAAGTAAAAGTCCTGCCACCCATAGACTCAGCCAGTTGATTTTACGAATTAGTTCCACCTCCTCGCTGAAGAATTATGTTAATGAGCAAATCCAGGTGATTGGAGCAAGATACCAGGGAGGACTTTTACTTTATGTCCCCTGGATTTCCACCTTTGTACACACCACACACACCTCACACACCTACACACCCAGCACACACACCTCACATGCCTACACACCCCGCACACACACCTCACACGCATCACACACCTACACACCCAGCACACACACCTACACAACCCGCACACACCACCCCTGCACATCCCAGGACTTATTATAGACAGAAGCAGGAAATGGGATCTGGAGGTGAGGGGGTGGTGCTGTGGTACCTACAGTACTGTGAAATTTAGTATTGTGGAGGAACAAAGTCAGAGAAACTAATGAAATAGGGGCCCTTATAAAACAACAATACACTTTCAGTGTTTGATAGGGTGCATTGTATAAATGTCATTAATAGTCTGATTGGGGCTTAAATGTCATAAATAGTCTGATTGGGGCTTAAATGTCATAAATAGTCTGACTGGGGCTAAAACTCTAAAACTTGTCAGAAACCCATTTAAAAAAATATTTAAATTAAAACAGATTTGACATTTCAAAAGAAACAAAGGATTAAACTCTGCCTTTAATGAATAGGGAAGTCAAAAAGTGGCTTTCTAATGGTATTATTAAAAAATAAATTTAAAAAATAATAATTTTCAAAAAGAAATCTGGTTGCTGACTTCATTAGTTGTAAAGACAATTGCTTCTGTTTTGTTATCAAATTTGGCATTTGTCTCTGCTGATGCACTATGGTAATTGAGTAACATAACGTTGTGCACATATACCAATACTATATGGGCCATTCTACAGAAGTTGTGCAAATTGAGGGTTGGAGAAAAGTGTAAATTTGTATTCTTTTTGCAAAATTATTTTATAATATATGTGTTACACTTATCTGAGATACATAAATATACTTGATGTACAGTGCAATCACATGTAATTTTTTCAGAATAAGGATGAATTTACTGACTGCTCCTAAATATGTCACAACCGAAACATGGTGTAAAACCTGCTTTTGAAATAAAATTACATACCCAATTGATAAGTTTAATTCACCCCTTTGAAAATGACATTTAAAAAAAAAAATCTTGACTGCTGTTGAATTTGAATCAATTACCCTGAATTTTTAAATGAAATAAAACATTGGATTAATTAAATTTAGTGAAAACTCTATACAAATGTTCTCTATAAAACAGACAGATTTGATCACATGAATTTGATAGATTCTTATTTATGAGATTATATATACCCTCACCAGCACAATATCTTGGATATTTGATTGATTATTCATATTATTCAAAATTTTAACAAAACAGCAGGTGTTTCGGTTGTGACCACATTGTTGCGGTTGTGACATCTCTTACTGAAACCTGAATTCCAAAGTTGGGACAGTACGTAAAATGCAAATAAAAGCAGAAAGCAGTGATTTGTAAATTCTCTTGTCTATATATTTAAATGAAAACGATATTTAAAAGATATTTAATGTTTTACCTTAGCAACTTCATTTATTTTTTGTAAATATACGCTAATTCCGAATTTGATGCCTGCAACACGTTCCAAAAAAGTTGGGACAGGGGTATAAAAAAGACTGGGAAGGTTGTGGAATGTTGAAAAAACACCTGTTTGGAACATTCCACAGGTAAATAGGTGAATAGGTGACAGGTCATGCTATCATGACTGGGTATAAAAGGAGCATCCACGAAGGCTCTGGCATTGGATGGGTTCGCGACTTTGTGAAAAACTGCATGAGCGAATAGTCTAACAGTTTAAGAACAACGTTTCTCAACACACGATTGCAAGGAATTTATGGATTTCACCATCTACCATCATCTGGAGAAAACGGGCAAGGCCGTAAACCAATAATGAATGCCCGTGACCTTCGATCCTTCAGACAGCACTACATTAAAAACGGCATGCTTCTGTAATGAATATAACCACATGGGCTCGGGAATACTTCAGAAAACCATTGCCAGTAAACACAATTTGTCGCTGCATCTACAAATGCAAGTTAAGACTCTACTACCCAAAGCCTAAGCCATATATCAAGAACATCCAGAAACACCGCCGACTTCTCTGGGCTCATCTGTGATGGACTGACGCAAAGTGGAAACGTGTGCTGTGGTCTGACGAGTCCACCTTTCAAATTGTTTTTGGAAATAATGGACGTCGTGTTCTCCCGGCCAAAGAGGAAAAGGACCATCTCGATTGTTACCAACACAAGGTTCAAAAGCCAGCATCTGTCATGGTATGGGGGTGTGTTAGTGCCCATGGCATGGGTAACTTGCACATCTGTGAGAGCACCATTAACACTGAAGGGTACATATGCGTTTTGGAGCAACATTTGCTGCGATCTAGACAATCGTTTTTCAGGGATATCCCTGCTTATTTCAGCAAGACAATGCCAAGCCACATTCTGCATGGCTTCGTCGTCAGAGAGTGTGGGTGCTAGACTGGCCTGCCTGCAGTCCAGACCTGTCTCCCATTGAAAACGTGTGGCGCATTATGAAGCCCAAAATATGACAATGGAGACCCCGGACTGGTGAGCAGCTGAAGTCTCATATTAAGCAAGAATGGGAAACAATTCTGCTTTCAAAACTACAACAATTAGTGTTGTAGTTCCCAAAAGATTACTGAGTGTTGTTAAAAGGACAGGTGATGTAACACAAAGGTAAACATGCCCCTGTCCCAAATATTTGGGAGGTGTTGCAGGCATCAAATGTAGAATGAGCTGAATAGAGAATGAAATGTAGAATAAAGTTGATTAGTTAAAACATGGAATATCTTGTCTTTGTACTGTTTTCAATTGAATACAAAAAGGACTCGCAAATCATTGCTTTCGGTTTGTATTTACATTTTATACACTGTCCCAACTTTTTTATAATTGAGGTTTGTACATGTGCATTGATTGTCTCACTATTTATTGTCTTTAATAAGAATTTACGGACAAGTGTCACCAACCGAAACAGGCCTGTCAAAACAATACCATTTGTTTCGGTAGTGACTGTTTCGGTTGTGACAATTTTGGCTCATTTCGGCCACAAAACAAAAGATTTAGCAAGCACATGGTTAGCAACCACTTCTCTGTGCAGATGCACCTTCTTTTTAATCAAATCTACAGTTATGAAATCAACTTTTTTTCTCTAATATGAAAACCTGGGTGTTTGGGTGTGACGTCTCTTAAAACCACAGACTAATTTTCATACTTTGAAGGACAATTATATCAAAACTCTAAAACCTAGCTACTCACCACATGGCCTTGATTCATATGAAGGCTGTCTAATTTCCTGGTTTAAAAAAAAGGGTGTGTGGCTACAAGCAGGTTCACTGCACAGACTCAAACAGTGTACATTTCGGTTGTGACGTAAAAACTGGGGACAGCATTTTTTCCATAGGTTTTTTTGAATTATAAAATTTATTACAAAATAGATTGCATTATTTTAACTTATATTTGATAAAAATTCACATGCTTTATTGAATGAGACAAGTCAAATAATTGGCAAAATTGGGTATTATTTTTTAATGCACCAGTGGGGACAGCCATCTCCCAATAGGAATTTATACTCCCAAGAGTATAAGTGTTGATTTTGGATAAATGTAACTATTATTACTGCAATTTATATCTTGGATTATATTAAAACATAACATGATCTAATTAATTATATACCATTGAAAGATTTTATTGGTCAATTTCTTACTTTTATCAGAGAGGGAAAGCAATTTGCATGACTTTTGTAGAATGGCCCATATATACTGTATGTAAATATTTTCTTTTGGCGTAAGGGGGCACTTACCATCGCACTGGTCCCCGGCCAGTGAGACCTTGAAGCCTGGCCCACAGCTGCAGATAAAGGACCCCTCTGTGTTCTGACAGTGTCCCCTGGTGCATATTCTCTCATCTCTGCATTCGTCCACATCTGTTCCACAAACACAAAAATCAAGAGGATGGCACAATATCCCTTACGGAAATCAAAAATACTGCAATAGACTGGAAATATGTGGATCTTTTTTTGAAAACCTAAGGATTTGATGAATGTATTTAACAGCAGTGTTTTTATATATACAGATCCTTTCCAAAAAATTAGAATATCATGGAGAAGTTGTTTTTTTCCCATAATTCCATTCAAAAAGTGAAACTTTCATAGATTATAGATTCATTACACACAAAGTGAAATATTTCTAGCCTTTATTTGTTTCATTTTTCATAATTTTGGCTTACAGCTCCAGAAAACCCCCAAAACAGTATTTCAAGAAATTAGAATAGTGTGTCGAAAATCAGCATTTACTTCAGTTATTTGACAATTTGGCCAGAAGACCATCATTGACACCCTCCAGAAGATGGGTAAGCCACAAAAGGTCATCGCTAAGGAGGCTGGCTGTTCACAGAGTGCAGTGTCCAAGCATATCAATAGAAAGTTTAGTGGAAGGGAAAAATGTGGCAGGAGAAGGTGCACAAGCAAAAGAGATGACCGTAGGCTTCAGCGGATTGTCAAGCAAAGACGATTCCAAAATTTGGCATTTCACTTTGTGTGTAATGAATCTATAATCTATGAAAGTTTCACTTTTTGAATGGAATTATGGAAAAAAAAAAACTTTTCCATGATATTGGAAAGGATCTGTATATATATATCTGAAAGTGAAAATAATGTTATATATGCCCATATACTGTTGCAGTGTTGCAATAGCTTGAGAATATGTTTAATTTCATATATGTTTTGAATGCATTCCATTTCCATAAAAGTGGTTCTGTGAGTTCCGCAGTGGGGCGGTCTTGAAACAGCAAAACCGTGTTTGGACGCTGTAGAGATGGGGACTGTTTCGGCCCTCAAGACCCCTATATCCCTATATTACATTTTGGCAGGAAACAGGCACTCATATCCAGAGAGACTTGCTAAAGTCTATCCATAAAGGTGTAAGGAAAGAGCGGAGATGGTATCTAGTCATCAGAGGTCACAACCGACAGTCGTTGTCGGTGTCATAACCTACAGCATACCATTAGGTGTCATAGAAGGTGCAAGAAAGACGTTGAGTATATAGTGTTTTAAGCGGCAAATTGGTTAGGAGACATAGTGTGAGACATAGCATAGATAGGGCTAGTAGACCCATAAGAAATGGTCAGGGTTTCAGGGTCAGTTGAGCCAAGATGGCGTCTAAACGTGAGCATTTTCAGCCTGTGGTGGACAGTAGACAGTTCCAGGATGACAAGCTAAGGCCAGAGATAAAAATAATTTTCATTTTAATTTGGGCTACAACTGGTTGACAGATTGAATGCTTATTCCCCAGTATAGCTGACATTCTGACCTGTAAACTAGGGCTGTCATATTTGGTAAATATTTTGCCATTTAATTCAATTTGACTATATGCGTAACGTATACAGCCTGTACATCTGCATTCGTCCTTGGCATCTCTACCGTAAACAAAACAGGCAAACTATTCCATCATCTTCTTTAAATAATCCAAAGTAGTAGGCCTACGTATTTATGATTCGGGATTACATGTTACCATTTGCCGAGGAAATCAATTTTGACATCAAAAAAATCTAATTAATTCCCACTACAGTGCTTTCAACCTGAACACTGCTTCAACCTTAATTTGAATATGATTAGAGGCTAGTCCCTTGGGATAAGAGCTGAGGTGAATTTGCCATTTTATCAAATGTAGAAGGCATTTAAGTATGGTAATCACTGATGGATTTAAAGACAGCAGAAGTTACAGCAATGTTAGGCCTCCAGCGGTCGATTGCATGTATATTACCAGATTATTTTCCTATGGTAGATGCAACCAGAGACCACTACACTCAACAACAGCATAATCTAACTCATATTTATGTTAATAGTTCTGAATAATCACTATGAAATTAATAATTTGTATAAGTCACTCTGTGGTGGGTCTGTCTGTCGGTCGGTCTGTCTGAATTTTTTCTGCTGTTTTGTAGTACACATGATCCGGGTTACCCAGAGTGACATGTACAGCGTGTGATCCGGGTTACCCAGAGTGACATGTACAGCGCATGATCCGGGTTACCCAGAGTGACATGTACAGCGTGTGATCCGGGTTACCCAGAGTGACATGTACAGCGCATGATCCGGGTTACCCAGAGTGACATGTACAGCGCATGATCCGGGTTACCCAGAGTGACATGTACAGCGCATGATCCGGGTTACCCAGAGTGACATGTACAGTGCATGATCCGGGTTACCCAGAGTGACATGTACAGCGCATGATCCGGGTTACCCAGAGTGACGTGTGCAGCGCGTGATCCGGGTTACCCAGAGTGACATGTACAGTGCATGATCCGGGTTACCCAGAGTGACATGTACAGCGCATGATCCTGGTTACCCAGAGTGACATGTACAGTGCATGATCCGGGTTACCCAGAGTGACATGTACAGCGCATGATCCGGGTTACCCAGAGTGACGTGTGCAGCGTGTGATCCGGGTTACCCAGAGTGACATGTACAGCGCGTGATCCAGGTTACCCAGAGTGACGTGTGCAGCGTGTGATCCGGGTTACCCAGAGTGACATGTACAGCGCATGATCCAGGTTACCCAGAGTGACGTGTGCAGCGTGTGATCCGGGTTACCCAGAGTGACATGTACAGCGCATGATCCAGGTTACCCAGAGTGACGTGTGCAGCGCGTGATCCAGGTTACCCAGAGTGACATGTACAGCGTGTGATCCAGGTTACCCAGAGTGACGTGTGCAGCGCGTGATCCGGGTTACCCAGAGTGATGTGTGCAGTGCATGATCCAGGTTACCCAGAATGACATGTACAGCGCATGATCCGGGTTACCCAGAGTGACGTGTACAGCGCTTCAGTGTTTTCGAGTTAGTGTAATTACTTTCAGGTTGCGATATTAATCTCATGAAAGTAGCAATTGTGAACAGCTGGTGTCAGCGTTGATTCGGAGACAAAATACAAATTACAGAGACAGCATCACTTCTGGGGAAAGACTGAGCGCTGATTTGCTAGACAAAAATTAACTAACCTAGCACTGACGCACGTTGCGTTCTAAAACTCACCACCTGCGATTAGACGAGGTGAATCGCCTGCGACGAGATGGGACGTTCTAAAACGGTTTCGTTGCGTCGCAAATCTTTGGACTGAACTGGCCTTTACGTAATGTTACATTGCGCGGATTATCTGTTAAATTGAAGTTACAGATCAAATGATAACGTTGGTATTTAGCTAACGCTAGCTATCTGGTAAACTGACTACGTTATAGCTAACGTTATCTGTTAAATTTAGCATGCATTTCCATGTTACTTTTAACAAGCTTGCGTTAACGTTAAATACGACTGGTGTTTTTGAGTTGTCTGATAGTTATAGCTAAACTTACCTAACATTAGCTAACCTTCAGGGCCGGAACATACCTCACGGAAATATGCGAACGTGGACGCTTTGAGCTACGCAAACAGTTTTTTTTGCCATGACATTTGTGAAAGACAAACCAGAGGAAAGCACAAATCGAACAAGAAAGTCGTTCACTGTTGTTGCCTGCTATAGCTTCCCTCGCTGCAACGCTCTGGTTTGTCTTTCACAAATGTCATGGCAAAAGAAAAACAGTTTGCGTAGCTCGAAGCGTCCACGTTCGCATATTTGCGTGAGGTATGTTTTGGCCCTTAGTGTTAGCAAACATTTCCATTCGCCCTTGTAACGTTAGCTAGCTAACTGCTAACGTTACTGGGTGATGGGGCAAATGTTAAGGTTATAAAATGTTAAACCGTAAATGTTTACTTTTGGTACTTACATTTTAAATCAGATACTTTTGTACTTTTTTGAATGGGGGACTTTCTACTTTTACTGGAGTCATTTTTAGCTGTGAACAGCAGCTAGTAGAAGTCACTCTGTCTGTAATTAGGTCGGTCTGTCCTATATTTCTGCAATAGACTATACCTGCACATACAGATACTTTGGCATATGGTCGCAGCTTATCATGTGCTAACGTGCTTGTTCTTCAGTAAATCCAACAATTTATTTGTTTAATTAATGATATTGCGTGCAACCACTGTCCAGCGATTATTTCTTTTCAATAGGAGCTACGATAATTTTATCAATGCGACGGATTAACACGTTCACTGCCTTCCCCATCATGCAAGAGCAACTACGATGCACAAAGGTAGGATTTTACAAAGGCAAATGCGGTTATTAAAGGCAATGTCACTGAAACGTTGAAAATGTATACCCCCACACACATTTTTTTAGTAGTAAGCTGGTAACCCAGGGTGCAGGTACAAGAAATAGGTTATTAGAATATCATGCCCTGTGCCATATCCACATTGTGAAAAACGCACCCATTGTAAAGAGCTCATTGTAAAGAGCCTTGAGCCTGGGAAAGAATGCAGATGGTATTGGCAGTGACTACCCATCAGCAATGACTTCTGTAAGAGGGCATGATATAGAAGCCATTGAGTAAGCCAATTTTTTGGCAATGTTAGCTATCTAAAATTGCTGGACTTGATAGTCTGACATCAGACTAATGAGTCAGCAAGAAGGACAGACGTAGTTTACTCATTGTAAAAGGAAAAAAGGTAGGAATTAACATTTTTCACTGCTAACATTAACAGATTATTCAGAAAGGTCAACATCTTTTTTGAGTTTGAGGCAATTTACCAAGACTTTTCAAGGACACCAGGACTTGAAACCAATTTTTATAACTTTTTTCCTGTAACTTTCCAGAAATCGGAGCACATTCAAGGACAGTGGGAACCCTATGGACACTGTGGTGACAGGATTAATTTTTTACTCTTTTTTTTTTTTTTTGAAAAACAGCCTTCAGTAGATATTGAAATACCATCACTTATTTAACAGATTTCCCAATTGCTTGGCTATGCCTCTGTATCGCTAAGAAAGGTGGAACCCTGCTGAGCCAGCCTGAATGATTTAGAAGTATGCAAAGGTGACAATCTTAACCAAGACATTCTGACTGGCATGCCAGGAACTTGGTGCTTGAAGTTCATAAAAATTGCAGTGTTCTGCTGCACCAAAAGGATTTTGAGTGATTATGAACTACATCCTGTATATTCATTTATAAAGAGTGACTGGTGGGTAAGAGCTTATTAATATTTCATCCTTTTGCGTCTATTATACTGTTTTTGTCTGTGGACATTCTTGCATTTTCTGTTTCAGTTTGATTTCAAGCCAGCTACAGTGGTTTCATGGACAAAATGGCCTTATAAAAATCTCTAATTTAAAATCCATCCACATATCTGCCTCAGTGCTCTTTTAGGGGCCTTGGCAGTGCTGGTTTTGGATTAACGAGCATTCATAAATGCGACATTGTACTGGAAGTAGTAAATATGCATGAGGACATTACCTGTGCATAATTTGCCATCTGGGCTGAGCTGGTATCCGTCATTACATGTGCAGACAAAGTACCCCTCGAAGTTGGAGCACTTGCCGTTGGCACACACTGATGCGTCAAGGCACTCGTCGATGTCTGCGCCAGAAATAACAGTAGTGAAAGAGGAGAAAATTCTGTTTTCTGCTGTGAGGAAAATACAGTACATATTTGCAGAATGCCTCCAGTAAATGGTAAGACAAACCTGTTTCTCAGTATTATACACAATCACACACACACACACACGCACGCGCACGCACACGCACACACACGCACACGCACACATATTTTGAAATGTATCATTAACATTTTTGGACATTTGTTCACATGTATTATTCATTGAGAATGCAAGAATGCTGTAAAATATCCACTCAATTCAACATTAATCAAAATAAGTAAAGGCACTTTCGAAATAAACACAACCTCTCTCCCCCATTAGAAATAATAAGCTTGCACATGAAGCCTCAAGGCTGTATTTAGATCATTTTGATTTAGGCATCTGTGGGTGCCTGTGTTCTGTGCTGCAGAGGTGTATCTGGACTGAATCGTTAGTCACATAGCCTAATTATTTCCCATTTCCCCCCATTCATAAATGCTCACCCAGCATGATGCATTGTGTTCTGGCTCATGTACACACACTCAACGGCTCCTATGTGTCGTTCAACCACAAGCCGCTTTTACACTGTAAACCCTACGGCTAACCCAGTGGGTATAACCACCTCAACAGAGAGCATATCTTTCCTACCACATCTGGAAAAAATAAAATTGAGGTTCTGGGAGGGGGAGGGGGGGGGGGGCTGCCATAGGGATCAGCAGTCTGGGACGGTGGCTATGGGACCTCAAAAGGTTGCCATTTCTAATCTCACACTGGAATCTGGTACTAAACCCTAAATATACAGTAGGTGTCCTGGAGAAAACTCCCAAATTGGCTCTCAACCAGGCCACCTAACCACCCCCCAGTTCAACTGGTTCAGTCATTCCCTCCCTCTCCTAATGTGTGGTGTTCCGGCGCAAAATGGCTGCTGTGCATCACCCAGGTGAGTGTTACACATTGGTGCCTGAGTTGGGTATCCTCCCTTCACTGTAAAAGGCTTTGAAATCATGTGATGAAAAGCACTATGTAAATGCAAAGGTAAAGGCTCTTCTTTCTCAAAAATCTCAATTCCAATGTTGGCATCAGTGTTGAGAAGCGAGTGGCGAAGGTACTGCGCTCTGAGAAGCATTGCATTGACCTCCGACCCCTGTATAAAGCAGAGCAACCTTGAGAAAGGTGCCAAACTTCGTACTTTACTCAATTTATTATAGTAAAAGCCTCACGGATATCCAGAGTAAATGGGTCACAAAGCATAGGCAGGACGTAAAATCGCTAGTCCTTTGGGTCACCCTGACACCAAATTCAATTAAAGCCAGTGGAATTAAACATTCGGGTTGAAAAAACTTTGTTGAGGCCGCTGCTCGCGTAATTCCGGAGTCATTTCTCTTTGGTGAGCTGTCACTCATTATTCCGGGGGGCTGAGATTGGAGCTCGTGTGAAGCCTATTGTGCCGGATTGACAGGCCCCACAATTTATCCGTGATTCCCCGGGAAAGACCAACCGCTCCACCCAGTGATCTATGCTGGTTCTCTCAATCCGGGCAGTTGCACTGAGATGGCATCTAACTAAGGAATCTAGCAGAAGCCATCAACTTGCAACTTATTCAAAACTCAATACATATGAATTATGAGTTAATTATTAATTATATGCATACATAATGAATAACATTAAACTTTTGTTGTAATTTAAATGTCAGAACCATTTTGTGGGCCTAATGGAAAGATGGAAAGAGCTCACAGTAGACGGAATGATTTTTTCTTTCTCCCAGGAACTATCGGTAATAATTCAGCAGAGCAGTTATATACAGTAACTGCAGCCATAAATGTGGAATCTGAATATACAGTATTACTACCGCACACTGTAAATGCAATGCAGTAACTGTGTCTGGATGGAGTGAGTAAGACTATAGCAGGGGTGGCAAGTCCTCTCCAGGTAGGTTGGTGTGCATGCAGAATTTTGCCTCCAGCAATTACCCTGGCTCACTTGGCAGAATTAGCTGTATACATCAATGCCGGTTCACCCATATATAATAATACAACAGAAAAATGAGCTGCATTTTCACAAGGTTATAAATAATGGTAGCTGAAATAAAGTAAATTATTTGATTAATTAACTAATTAAAAGTTGGCATGAAATCGAGAAACATCCTTGCCCACCCCTGCTCTATGGAGTGGAAACGAGTGCTTTTTCAGGAAAGCCAAAAATCCCAACAGACGCATGTTCTCAGCGCTCTGGCGGAATGAGTTTCGTCTCCAGCGGCTGCGAAATAGAAACTCCTGATTGTGGAACTGCTCGAGTGCTCTCAATCTTGGCCTGATCCCACGCTTTCATAAGGGGATTGGTCTAAATCAGAGCCCTGACCCACCTGCTACCAGCCAGTTAAGTGAAGGGTGGCTAGTTTCTGAAGGATAGACGGTCCCTACAGAATTTCATACAACAGCCATTTCAGAATCTGAATCGGATTTGTCAAAACGATTACCTGCTGCTGGGTTAAAAATACACACACTCACTCACTCACTCAAACACACACGCTTGCACTCTCAAACACATACACACTCACTCAAACACCCATGCCTGCACTCTCAAACACATACACACTCACTCACTCAAGCACACACTCACTAAAACACACACTCATTCACTCAAACACACACACTCTCACTAAAACACACACACACCAGCACTCTCATACACACACTCACTCACTCAAACACACACGCCTGCACTCTCAAACACATACACACTCACTCACACAAACACACACGCCAGCACTCTTATACACATACACACTCATACAAACACATACACCAGCACTCTGATACACATACACACTCACACAAACACACACACCAGCACTCTGATACACATACACACAAACACACACACCAGCACACTTATACACATACATACACACTCACTCAAACACGCACGCACACGCACGCACACGCACACACACACACACACACACACACACACACATACACACACACACACACACACACACACACACACACACACACACGCACACACACACACACACACACACACACTGCCATGGTACTATGGTCCCATGGTAAACTGCAGAGCATGATGATGGCAGGGAGGTTTACAGAGATGCTTGAGCACAAGCTTTACGGCGTGAGTCACATACGGAGTCACGGCACGCGACCACGATCGAGTGCCACAGGGTTCCACGTTTATTCTCCTTTCCTGAAAGAACCAGGCTCTGTTTTCTTCTGCTTCTCCTCAACATCATTTGAAGTAGGGGGGGGAAAAAAGACGTCGTATTTCATTCTTTGTTTTTCTTTTAATTCGACTCCCAGAGATTTGGTAAAGGAAACAGAGCACGGAGCCAAGCCACTCCTGGTGTGAACTGTGAAGTGGAGGATGACCAACTGAAGTAAGGTGTGTGGGGGGGGTTACGCCTGGTCACATACCTACGCACTGGCCACCCTTGCCTTCCAAACCCTCAGGGCAAGGTTCGCATTCATATGATCCATGGGTGTTGGTGCACATCCCAGAAGGACAGATGAACTGGTCCAAGCACTCATTAACATCTGTGGGAGAGAGGTTAATATATAGAGGGTGCAGTGAAACAAACCCAAACTTCATCTCCCTTTGTATTTGGCAATGAGTAGATTTATTTTATTAATGTGTGTTATTCCAAACTCACAGAGGGGTGAAAATGAGATGAGTGAATTATACAGTGTGTGGAGATAATTTATTTAACTACTTGGATGTACACCATAATATTGTTAATGAAGTATCCCATACGGAGAACTCCTATTCTGGGGGACAAAAAAAAACTCATTAAATTCTAACAATAGGTCTTTTCATTACACTGTATGGAAACCATATTAGTTTACATCAACAATAAAATGAAGACTCTACAATGCATATAACAGAGACTATAAACCCACTCATCTACAAATATAAGTCATTCCATTAATCATTTCCTGCTTTATTTATGGATACTGCATATGATGCTGCAGATAATGGATGGAGATACTCCTGTAGCTACTGAGCCACATCTTTATAGCCTTACTGCAAATCTGCCTCCCCCTTCTGCCTTCTAATCATACAGTCCAACAAAGTACATTGCTCCATACAGTCCAACAAAGTACACTGCTCCATACAGTCCAACAAAGTACACTGCTCCATACAGGCAAACAAAGTACACTGCTCTATACAGTCCAACAAAGTACACTGCTCTATACAGTCCAACAAAGTACACTGCTCTATACAGTCAAACAAAGTATACTGCTCTATACAGTCAAACAAAGTATACTGCTCCATACAGTCCAACAAAGTACACTGCTCTATACAGTCCAACAAAGTACACTGCTCCATACAGTCCAACAAAGTACACTGCTCTATACAGTCCAACAAAGTACACTGCTCCATACAGTCCAACAAAGTACACTGCTCCATACAGTCCAACAAAGTACACTGCTCTATACAGTCCAAAAACGTACATTGCTCCATACAGTCCAACAAACTATACTCCTCTATACAGTCCAACAAAGTATACTGCGCCATACAGTCCAACAAAGTACACTGCTCCATACAGTCCAACAAAGTACACTGCTCTATACAGTCCAACAAAGTACATTGCTCCATACAGTCCAACAAACTATACTGCTCTATACAGTCCAACAAAGTACACTGCTCCATACGGTCCAACAAACTATACTGCTCTATACAGTCCAACAAAGTATACTGCTCCATACAGTCCAACAAAGTACACTGCTCCATACAGTCCAACAAAGTACACTGCTCCATACAGTCCAACAAAGTACACTGCTCTATACAGTCCAACAAAGTACACTGCTCCATACAGTCCAACAAAGTACACTGCTCCAAACAGTCCAACAAAGTACACTGCTCCATACAGTCCAACAAAGTACACTGCTCTATACAGTCCAACAAAGTACACTGCTCTATACAGTCCAACAAAGTACACTGCTCCATACAGTCCAACAAAGTACACTGCTCCATACAGTCCAACAAAGTACACTGCTCCATACAGTCCAACAAAATACACTGCTTCACACAGCCCAACAAAGTATACTGCTCCATACAGTCCAACAAAGTACACTGCTCCATACAGTCCAACAAAGTACACTGCTCCATACAGTCCAACAAAATACACTGCTTCATACAGCCCAACAAAGTATACTGCTCCATACAGTCCAACAAAGTACACTGCTCCATACAGTCCAACAAAGTACACTGCTCTATACAGTCCAACAAAGTACACTGCTCCATACAGTCCAACAAAGTACACTGCTCCATACAGTCCAACAAAATACACTGCTTCATACAGCCCAACAAAGTATACTGCTCCATACAGTCCAACAAAGTACACTGCTCTATACAGTCAAACAAAGTATACTGCTCTATACAGTCCAACAAAGTATACTGCTCTATACAGTCCAACAAAGTATACTGCTCTATACAGTCCAACAAAGTACACTGCTTCATACAGCCCAACAAAGTACACTGCTCTATACAGTCAAACAAAGTATACTGTTCTATACAGTCAAACAAAGTATACTGCTCTATACAGTCCAACAAAGTATACTGCTCTATACAGTCCAACAAAGT
Source organism: Synaphobranchus kaupii (assembly GCA_029718625.1). Lineage (NCBI taxonomy): Eukaryota > Metazoa > Chordata > Actinopteri > Anguilliformes > Synaphobranchidae > Synaphobranchus > Synaphobranchus kaupii. The sequence continues at coordinate 42,711,476 of CM056380.1, forward strand.
ATACTGCTCTATACAGTCAAACAAAGTACACTGCTCCATACAGTCCAACAAAGTACACTGCTCTATACAGGCAAACAAAGTACACTGCTCCATAGTCAAACAAAGTACACTGCTCCATACAGTCCAACAAAGTACACTGCTCCATACAGTCCAACAAAGTACACTGCTTCATACAGCCCAACAAAGTATACTGCTCCATACAGTCCAACAAAGTACACTGCTCTATACAGTCAAACAAAGTATACTGCTCTATACAGTCCAACAAAGTATACTGCTCTATACAGTCAAACAAAGTATACTGCTCTATACAGTCAAACAAAGTATACTGCTCTATACAGTCCAACAAAGTACACTGCTCCATACAGTCAAACAAAGTACACTGCTCTATACAGTCCAACAAAGTACACTGCTCTATACAGTCCAACAAAGTACACTGCTCCATACAGTCCAACAAAGTACACTGCTCTATACAGGCAAACAAAGTACACTGCTCCATAGTCAAACAAAGTACACTGCTCTATACAGTCAAACAAAGTACACTGCTCCATACAGTCCAACAAAGTACACTGCTCCAAACAGTCCAACAAAGTATACTGCTCCATACAGGCAAACAAAGTACACTGCTCTATACAGTCAAACAAAGTATACTGCTCTATACAGTCCAACAAAGTACACTGCTCCATACAGTCCAACAAAGTACACTGCTCCATACAGTCCAACAAAGTACACTGCTCCATACAGTCCAACAAAGTACACTGCTTCATACAGCCCAACAAAGTATACTGCTCCATACAGTCCAACAAAGTACACTGCTCTATACAGTCAAACAAAGTATACTGCTCTATACAGTCCAACAAAGTACACTGCTCTATACAGTCCAACAAAGTACACTGCTCTATACAGTCCAACAAAGTACACTGCTTCATACAGTCCAACAAAGTACACTGCTCCATACAGTCCAACAAAGTACACTGCTCTATACAGTCAAACAAAGTACACTGCTCTATACAGTCCAACAAAGTATACTGCTCTATACAGTCCAACAAAGTACACTGCTCCATTACTGCTCCATTACTGCTCCATTACTACAACAAACTATACTGCTCCATACAGTCCAACAAAGTACACTGCTCCATACAGTCCAACAAAGTACACTTCCCCATACAGTCCAACAAAGTACACTGCTTTATACAGTCAAACAAACTATACTGCTCCATACAGTCCAACAAAGTACACTGCTCCATACAGGCAAACAAAGTACACTGCTCTATACAGTCCAACAAAGTACACTGCTCTATACAGTCAAACAAACTATACTGCTCCATACAGTCCAACAAAGTACACTGCTCCATACAGTCCAACAAAGTACACTGCTTTATACAGTCAAACAAACTATACTGCTCCATACAGTCCAACAAAGTACACTGCTCCATACAGGCAAACAAAGTACACTGCTCTATACAGTCCAACAAAGTACACTGCTCTATACAGTCAAACAAACTATACTGCTCCATACAGTCCAACAATGTACACTGCTCCATACAGGCAAACAAAGTACACTGCTCTATACAGTCCAACAAAGTATACTGCTCCATACAGTCCAACAAAATACACTGCTCCATACAGTCCAACAAAGTACACTGCTCCATACAGTCCAACAAAGTACACTCCTCTATACAGTCAAACAAACTATACTGCTCCATACAGTCCAACAAAGTACACTGCTCCATACAGGCAAACAAAGTACACTGCTCCATACAGTCCAACAAAGTACACTGCTCTATACAGTCAAACAAACTATACTGCTCCATACAGTCCAACAAAGTACACTGCTCCATACAGGCAAACAAAGTACACTGCTCCTAAAAAGCCCCACCCTGTTCTGTGCCTTCACCCCCGTACCCCTGCCTCTGGCCCAGTATGGTCATGCCAGCCTGCCCTCAATCACCCTGGTCTCCTCTCTGCACCCTCCCAATGTCCAACTGAAGAAAAATTCCGTCCCAATGAATTATAGGAAGGATTATATCCCCCCCTTCCCTACAAGGAAAAGTTTACACTTTTGCTAGATTATTTGCTCTAAACGTCAAGTAAACTCCAAATGACAATGCAGTATTGAAATGTGTTTCCAGGGCTAGAAAAAAAGAGAAGTGCATTCAACCAGGCGAATATTAGTTAATACTCACAAGCCAAATTCAAACTGGCTAACATTAACTAACAGTCTTAAAAAAGGTAGTGGCCGCAATGAACAAATTATGTATTTAAAAACAACCCATGTGAAAACTGTTCTCCCCGTTCTCATGTGAATCATCACTAAATACATGTCATCGGTGAACAGAAATAGTCAACTTGAAACAGGTCAACAGTAAGTGTTAAGGCTCATCTACACTGCATGCATAGCAGGCTCAAAGCCACGCACGCATACTAGTCTGTCAGTGAAGCGTACCAGAAGTAACAGAGGTGGATGAGGTTGCCTGCACCAGAAGCAAGCGCAATGCGGACCTGCTGCAGGACAGCTTTGCAGTGCGAGTCTGTTCTATATTTTCGGCTCGCTGCGCAACACGGCAAAAATATTTACACGCATAAATTTGCCCTGAAAGGATGGAAGAATATGATCTGGTGTAAATTGCATCGTCCCTTCCGTACCTACAGAGAACATCAGATATTTTAAAAACAATAATAATAACAATAGATTTTGTATCGTCTTGGCAGGAAAAGGTGTCTATCATATTTTGTGAAAAAAGGGTAAGGTGATTTTGAAAATACGCAAGAGAAAAGCTAAACAAGTGCCGAGCAGTGAAGGGGAGTAGAGCCACCACAGCTTGTGAGCGGAAAATATAGAAGCTGAATCAACACTTTAACGCCTGATTGATTTGTCAGATGCATTTATTCTCAGTGTTTGCAACAAGGGCTTTTGGACATCATAAGATGGGCCTAAAGAGCACAGCATTCAAATGCCAGATTGTAATTGCTGATGAAAATGCAACGACTGCAACTAATTCATTTTCCCACTAGCCATTATTAAACTTGCTGTTCAATAATGGTGATTTATCCCTTCAGGACAAACTGTTTGTCTTTATGATGAATAAACTGATTTTAATAAATCAGACTCTAATCATTTAAATGATTTGACAAGACAAAGGCGGAATTTCAATGGGATAATATTTGTTCCAACAATGCGTTCTGTCTCAGCAATTTCAACTTCACAAGTTAGCACAAGCACTAGATGAGCTATGCTAATAGTTTCTGAACCATGAATTATGAATTTAATCTGTTTTTCTGTCGCATGGGGGTATTCTATTGAGTGCATGAAAGACTGACTAATTTTGTGTTCATTTTTCATAGAATAATGTTTAAAGGCAGCAATCTGTTTCCTGGAGTAATAATTCCTTCGGGGAGAGGACTATTTAACACACAGATATACAATAGAAACACCTGCAAGACGTGGAGGGTATTAATAATTCTCAAAAAACATGAGCTAATGCAGACCTACCTGGTAGAGGGGAGACACTACGCTACTAAAAGCCCAGCTACCACTGTACAGGAGAATTAAAAGAGATACAAGGAGCTGGGACATCCACAAAACTGTTTGATATATCATTTTTAAATTCTAAATGAAGTCAAAAATATAAATATAATAAGCAATATCAATATCAAAGCGCAACCCTTATGGAAAAAGAATATACTGCAGTATATTGTAAATATATCAAAATTATCTTCACAATATATTTAAAATATACTGTAGTATATTACATTTCCATAAGGGAAGAGATTTGGTGTAGAAACACAAGCAAAATGGTATGCTGCTTCTATACCCTGCTCAGGCGCCACAGCCGCTATGTCAGTAGTGTAGATGAGCTGTTACACAAGAACAGTTAGTTAGCCGTGAAGGTTTGCCTTGTTGAACATACATTAGACCATTGTTTTGAAGTTTAGACTCAGTGTGACCTTCATCAGAACAAGTTAATAGGCTGGACTGCAGGAGTTTTTTTAACAGTTTCCTTCCTCCTTTGGCAGTTGTTTTGTCTCAAAGCCTTTGATGTCTTCACAGCTCTTCTATATCCCATTCTATACTTCCTCCATATATACAGGGAGACTGTATGTGTCTCTACCCTCCCACTCCCCTTCCCCTCCCTAAAACCTGTTCCTCCCCACATCCCCTGTGCCAGCCAAAACTGCCCCACTGTCACTTTCTTTACCATTACAATGTCAAAATCACAATCACAATTTTAAAACAAAGCCATTTAACAGAGGCTGTTAGACAAACAGACTCACAACATGGCTAGCAAACCACGACTGGAGCTAGAGATAAGTAAAGTGACGATCCACACTGTGCCATCATAGGGCCAGGTTGCCACGAGAACCTTACCTTCACACTGGCCCGTCCGGCTCATCTTGTAGCCGGCCTCACAGTAGCGACAGGTGTAGGAACCCATGGTGTTGCTACAGAAGCCGTCGTCGCCACAAACTCTCGGGGCCAGACACTCGTCCACATCTACAGAGCAAGAGAGAGAGAAAGAGGGAGGGAGAGGCAAACAACAATCAGAAAAATCAAATCTCTCTTCCCCCTTTCTCCGGACCAGCTGTAAATCACTATAGGCTTGATTGACTAAGGCATTTAGCATGTGCAAGAACTTTTAGCACACGCAAAGCCAATAATATGACCAATGATTAGTCATGGTATTTATTTTGCACCAATCATTGGTTATGTAATTAGATTTACGTGCACTAAAAGGTTTTGCATAAGCTAAAGGTCTTAGTAAATCAGACCCTAAGAGGCTTCAGGTTAATGACTGTGCCACTGCTACGATGCACCAGGAGTGTTCAGTTGCCCTTCCTCACACACACACACACACACACACACACACACACACACACACACACACACACACACTGCTGGCCTGCTATCATTAACCCAGCCACCCGTAATGAGTTGCATCTCGGTTCACCACTGACTGGCGGGGTCTGGGCAGGTTCTCACCCAGGTGATCAACACCTCCTCAGTCTCGTGCCGGTCATTTTGTCTGGCACCTGGGCTGTAGGGTCAGAGGGTAAACATCTCACAGCCTGCCTCTCTGGGCTCACTTCCACTGGCCATTTTTAAAACTATCTGCAGAATCGGGCCCTTCTTCTTCTTCTTCTTCTTCTTCTTCTTCGCTATACAAGTCATCCAAGATGAATTGTGCATTTGTACTCCGTACTAGACTTGCACGAAAGTATTTCTCTTTTTTCCCCTCTTTTCCCTGTGCATCGTTTCAGCGGTTGGATGAACCTGCCAAGCGTTTTTCGACATGACGGAACAGTAGAGCGTCTGCACGACGTCGTCCGTCTCCCGGGCAAAGGTTGTTTGAACTACATATTTAATCCCCGAAGCAGACTGAGAAATGTTATGATTCAACTTGTGGACAAATGCTCTGATTCGCCGATCCATCAGTGGTAATGCATGTATTTTCAATTGGCCCTGTTTGGAAAATTGATTTCAAATTACAGCCGCAAAACTCATTCCAACACAGACACAGTAGGGAGATATGTGATAGGCGATCCACATGAGCCTGCTTTATCACATTAGACCAGGGCGTCTAGAACGCTAGGTCCATCCCGAGTGAACTGAGCTTCGTTATGTGACAGAAAATGGCACGATAACGGATCTCCCTTATCTAACTACCAGTCCTTTCACAGTGACTCATTACAGCAGAGTAACTTTAGATCCAGAAAAGTGAGCGCATCCATCTTCAAGGAGGAAAGACTCCATTTTTCCAAACAGACCTATTAAGAACCCTTAAATAAACAGACCAGATTAGATATTTGACAAATGCCGCCAGTGTCTCATAATGTTTTCAGACATGTATCCAATATGTCGCTTAATTAATACCTCAGTGCGATAAGCAGGGAATGAGGTCAGGTTGAAAGAGAGGGCAGTTCTCTCTAAAAGCACTCAGATTTCCATTTACTTACACCTCTCTGGAATACCCATCAATCTAAATCTTCCTTGCGGCTGGGTCTGTTTCTATCGGGGGTTTTTTTCCCTTTTGAGAGACGAAGGGTGTTTTTGGCAAGACTTCAGGCTCAAACTCTTAAAGGAGTACCAACAGGCTTGTTGTCGATCAGGATGTGAATATTGTTGATACCGCAATAGGAACCGAGTAAAAATGGTGATTACATTGGTAGGTGCTTCAACAACAAAAATAACAAAGAAAGAATAAAGGTTTAAATGGCTACTATATCCAGGCTCTGGTGCTGAACCAATATGTACACCCAGTGTACCAGCATTCAAAAATGCCCCGGACGTGAGGGCGAGAGTTCCTCTACTTCCTGTAGTGGCTCAGGGAAGGACTTCCTGTATAGATTTTTTTTACTTTTGTACAGAGGCAGAGGGAGTACTCCCACTGCAGGACAGAGGGAAACTTAATGGACTCTTTTTGAGCTGAACTGAAGAAAAAAATAAACATTTTAGGCAGTTTAGTTTCCAGGATATCCTTCATCTTGGTCTTGTAACCAATTATTTCCCACAGGGTTTGTGTATTACGAACACAGGAATTAACATGTAAACACAACAAAAAGGCAAAAGAGATAATAACACCTCTATTTAGAGGGTTGAGCTTCCATCAAATACAATTGCTTGTTTCTATCTAATTACTTTCTCAAAGGATTAATTCTCAAAATAATGGTTATCAGTAATGGTTACCAGCAGAGGCTCTACTCAGGCAATGTTTCGTAGGTGAAGATTACTATATATTCAGATATGCAGGTCTGAAAATCCAACAGAAAAAAGGGTTGACATGGATCATTTAATTTTCTACAGATATTTTATAGACTACAATTAAGTACGCTCTACAATGTACAAAACTCAATTCTGCCAATACCTGGATCATTTCTTCGCTACATCTGAGAGATTAAACCTTTCTACATAGTGACAGATATGACCTTTGACCCATGAGACCCCTCCTACATGATCCTACACCCTGGTAACACACATTCTATCTATGCTGGTACAAGTTGAACAAAATACTGCTTTCCTCATCAGTTGCGATGCCATAGCGCGCACACGCACGCACGCACGCACGCACGCACGCACGCACGCACGCACGCACGCACGCACGCACGCACGCACGCACGCACGCACGCACGCATTTGCCATCCCAAATGTGTCCTGTTCTGGTTCAACATGTGTTGATCTACCCCAGACATCTTGTTGCGGAAACAGCCACGCCAAGACTGTGGTTTTTCTTTTTTTCCCCTCTGTATTTTTGGGTAGCGGAGAGAGGGGAAAAGGCTTTACCAATGCAGCTGGTTCCTTCCTCGTCAGGGATGAAGCCAGACTGGCAAACGCACAGGAAGCTCCCTTCTGTGTTCCTGCAACGGCCGTTGGCACAGAGGAGCGGGCCCTGGGAGCATTCATCAACATCTGCACGAAAAAGCGCAGCACAAGGTCATGGGTCAGTTAAAACCATGGCAACGACGCACAGTGTTCTTTGGCATAAAAATGACAAAACAACCAGTAACAGAGTTTTTTTTGTGTCATATAAACCCAGCAAAAGTCAATCAGCATTCCACCAGGAAGTTGGCAGGACTGAAGCGATCCATGCATGGAAAAGGTTCAAGTGGCCACACAATGTTTGTCCTTGTCTGTGACGGGCAATGAAATACAACTTTTTCTCTCTTCCCCTGGTCCATGTTCCAAGTTTTTTTCCCACCAATAGCCAAACTTAAATGACATGGGGGGAAAAAACACTTTGCAGGAAGAATAATTTTTTTTAATTTAAGGTCAAAGTTCAAGCCAGCCCATTCTGATGATGCTGAGTGCGGCGCTGCTACTCCTCTCACCTACGCAGGTGGTCCTCTCCTCATCCAGCTGGTAACCATCATCACAAATGCAGGTGTAGCCTACCGCTGTGTTAATACAGACACCTGGGCCACATATAACTGGGCTCACTAAACACTCATCCACCTCTGTAGAGAGAGACAGATAGAGAAAGAGAGATAACAAGAGAGAGCAAGAGAGAGAGGAAGAGAGGACAGAGAGGGAGAGAGTGAGAGAAAAGATTAGTAATGGGAAAGAGGAGAAAAACAGAGGCATGTTGAGAAAGGAGTCTCAAACCACAAGCTTGCTGGGCTTTCGTCACTTTAAAATCTCAGAATCAAAGTTTCCCAACCAGGTCCCAAAAAGTGTGGATTTCATAGGTCATTACTGAAAAGTTTCACCAAATAAATTCTCAATTCTCATGCAACTGATGCTTTAGAACACACGCTTATTTAATCATGCCAAGATACATCTTGGCCCCCACAAAGCAATCATGGGGTTTTGCAGAGATAAAAACATTGGAGAGTAATGTTTCTCCCCAGAACCCAGGTTGACCTTGTCTGGGCCAGGATCCGACCCATCGCAACATTACCCTTGTGACAGGCCTGGTAATTGTCAGTCTACAGGCCTTTTCTTAAAGGCAAAATTCAGTTGCTATTGCATACAATTAGTCTTTCTTCTGTCTTGCTGAAGCAGAAGAAAAGTCTCCCTGTTCCATGATACTGATGGCTTTGCTCATAGTAATCAAATATACACAGTTATGCAGACGTTTAACAATGCAACAAATGTTCCCTAGCGTCGAGGGAACTTTCCAACACGCATTTGGTCATTGATATGCCCAAAAACTGTCATCCAAAGAATAATGTTTCACCACTTGGCTAAGAATGCAGTTTTTTATTACTGTATTAAAATGAAGTGTGCTGGATCAGATTATGGGAGTACTTAGTGATTTTAAATATAGACAGACATCCATCATCAACTCTTCAGGATATAGGCCGAGAGCCAGTAATTTAAATTATACAGCTGACACAATGCTTCGCTGTTCTCAATAAATATGCATTCTTTTGCCTAAATAGGTTACCTACTCATTGTGTCCTTCAGTATCTAATGAGGGGAGACCAAATCCCACGGCTATGCTAACAAATCCAACATCCCAATCAACACCATAAATGTGACTACATGCTTTATTTAAAAAATATCAGGAACTTTGGTGAATGATATGAATTACTGACAATTATCTATTTTTCATTGGATAGTGAGCTAACTGCACAACAGGTTGTTAAAGCTAAGCTTCCCATCATGCCATAAAGTTATCCGTCCAAGGGAGATTTAAAAATAGTTTTGCCTGGCTCTTAAAGCGGACACAAACAAGGCCTAAATGTTCACGTCTGAAAATATGCAAAGGTGTGGATTTTGGATCCACACCTTTGCATATGATACGATGGGAAAAATAGCTAGATTGGTACCTGGAGAGGTTGTAAATGGTCATAAGCATCACCTATGTACAGCTTGTCTATTTCACTATTCATATAATGAAAAATAAACATAAGTAAACCTAATCAGATTTCAGCACTTGTGTAATTCAGCTTACAAAATTAAACATTTATGTTACATTACATTCATTTGGCAGACTTTGTTATCCAGAGCGACTTATATTGTAACACTTCATGTATTACACTTCATATCTGAAATGCATTTTATATATATTTTTTAGACCCACCAGACCTACCTGTTCTTTAATTCATGGCTCCCATTGAAAAACAACACAGAGGAAATATTAATTGTGGAACGGGTGGCCAATAAAAAATAAATAAATAAATTTTAAAAAAAGTGTCATTAAGAAGGGAAAACATGCAGCTTAGTTTACCAAATGACTGTCATCAGGACTACCTATAACATTACTGTAGCACTTATATACGGTGTCACCCTCTCCCAGGAGCAAAACTAAAGGCACATCAGGACTACCTATAACATTACTGTAGCACTTATATACGGTGTCACCCTCTCCCAGGAGCAAAACTAAAGGCACATCAGGACTACCTATAACATTACTGTAGGCACTTATATACGGTGCCACCCTCTCCCAGGAGCAAAACTAAAGGCACATCAGGACTACCTATAACATTACTGTAGCACTTATATACGCTGCCACCCTCTCCCAGGAGCAAAACTAAAGGCACATCAGGACTACCTATAACATTACTGTAGGCACTTATATACGGTGCCACCCTCTCCCAGGAGCAAAACTAAAGGCACATCAGGACTACCTATAACATTACTGTAGGCACTTATATACGGTGCCACCCTCTCCCAGGAGCAAAACTAAAGGCACATCAGGACTACCTATAACATTACTGTAGGCACTTATATACGGTGCCACCCTCTCCCAGGAGCAAAACTAAAGGCACATCAGGAGAGGTTTAGAGGTTTAGAATTCTGGCTGGTGCTAAGGGAACTGAAATATCCCAGCAGGCTGTGATTGGTTTGGTTTTTTTGGCTAGTATTGCCACCCCCCCCCCCCCCCGCTCCTCACCCACCTCCCTTCCTTATTCAGCTCCAATATTTTTGGATGTCCTCCTCCTGGACATCAAAGCAAGACAGCAGGTGGTGGTCATGTAATAGGCTGCTTAGCTATCGCTCCAATTAGCCGCCTGGTCTTCCTTGCCTGACAACCACAGCAACAACATCTCTAATGAGAGCTTGGGACACAGCATTTTTCAAGTAGTTAATTTTTGTTGTTGTTGTTGTTTAATTTCCCCTTCCTTTTAATGTTATGTTAATTTATACAATTTCTGTACTGTAATCAAATAAAATAAAGTCTGATTTAATCAACGTATTGACCAAAATCCATCGTCAGTGAACGAGTCTCGTTTAAGGTGTCATTAATACTGGCTTAAACATGCACACAACATATGCTTATTGTTGTTAGAATTTAATTTTTATATATATATTTTTTAAAGTAAACATGCAGCAATAACCTGATTGCCACAAGCCGCTCCCTAAGACACGCACACATAGGATTCCTAATTATAGAGGAGCCCGAAATATTCACACAACAAGAGTGAACCCCAAGGACAAAGCTGGGAGGGTGGAAAGGGGGGGGGTGAGTGTGAAGTTCCTAGGTGCATCAAATTCCTCTAATCCATCTATTTTTACCATGACCTGTAAGGAATTCACATGTGGGGTCGTAACACAAATAAACCGCTGTTAACGGACAAGCCAGGAAGATAACAGTGTCTATTTTTGAATAATCAGCCCGGACATACTAAGACTCATTCAAACGTGTTTTTTCCTCATTATTTTAAAATTGTTCCGTAAAATAATTTTTTAACTGTCATGACAATGATGTAATACAGTTGCGGTTGCCGGGTGGTCTTAGATAAGCCTTACCTGCCAACTGGGTGGGCGCGATGTCCTGACTCGCACTGGAAGGGAGGATGGCTACTGGGGCCGGAGGAGACGTCTTCTCCACCACCTCTGTGGGCCCAGAAACAAGGTAGTCAGACCAGCAGTGATCCATAACACTGAGTGCTCTGCACCAAATAAATATTTAACCAACAAAACTTGCCCGGTATTTCATGTGTCTGATTAAATAATAAAGGAATGTTAAAAAAGAAAATGTTGGAAAAGCAAACTACAGCTGCTGTTTTTTTCATACACCTCTGCAAACAGCTTGAAATTAAAATCCTTCTGTCTTTTCCTTGATAACATTTTTCTTCTGTTTCATACAAATATGATACAAAAACCTAAATTACTATTCAGCAATTCAGTTTTGCAACAAGTAATTTAGGCACAAGATTCATTATCATTCATAATTATACACTTGCAAATAAAGGCATACAATGGGATACTTTTATTTAGTAAACATTTAATGTACATTATGAAAGGGGTGTTGAAACACAGGGTTGGAAAATAAATGTTGGGAATGTAATTGGTCATTGGCATTGTATTTCCTGGGTAGGCAACTTATTTTGTTCATCTTTCATCAATCCTAGTGAAACGTCCTGGCAAGAGCTGTGTGCAGAGTACTAACCGGGCAAAATGATTTTATGATCACAGGAGAGACATTAAACAGCCATTTATTCTTCTGCATATATACAGTAATCTCCATCAGATTACAGAAGCCCTAGGAAAGCCCTCCTCAAACAGACAAGCAGGAGCCTTCAATAATTATAATTGTTTTTGTAATATTTGCCACTGGTGTGCTGCACGGACCCCGCCTTGGACCATTTCTTGATATTCCACAAAGTGAAAGCTGTTACGTTGAATAACAAGTAAAATGTACACTATTTGACCATTATCATTATTAGCTTTACGTTAAGTTACATTGAAAACCCAGTTCTTTTTAAACCACCAGGAAATGAAAAAGACAGTACTGATACAATCATCTGGGGTGCTGCATTTCATATATCTTTTTCAAAATTATTATTAAACTGCTTCTATAGTCCAAAAAGTAAACACTCAAACATTTCTTGGGGTGGTGCAACCCAAGCACTTAGCTTTTACAGTACCCATGGGGACCTGGACGATGAGATCCAGAGAAAACACGCACACACGCACACGCACACGCACACGCACACACGCACACACACACACACACACACACGAGGGAAGCTACCCTGGTCTTCCCACAGTGAAACCTGGGAGAGGGGAGGGATGTTTAGACACCTGGGAAAGCGGGCTCCATCCTTATGGTCGAGACGCCGGGAGAAAGCTGGGGCTGGCCGGGCTCTACTATTGACCTATTGTTAACACCGAGAGTAACGAGTTCCTAAACGACAAAGACAAGATGCACAGATGATTTGAAAAGGGGGGGGTGAAGAAGGCCCATTGGGGGACACTGCTGCGTATATTGTCAGTGGGCGGCCAGATGAGTGGCAGAAGCAACGGCAGGCTCCGCTCTCCTCGAGTCTCATGCAAAGTTTACGCATGCTAGTCATACATACAGTGTGCTGCGCTGTGACCTAGCAAGTGCCAAGATAGTTTATGTGAGAGTTAAGGAAAGAGAACGTTTAAATGAGATTCCTGGATTCCAGCAGCCTTGAGAACGAGACCTTGGGAAGTGAATAAAATGTACAAACGTTTGTGGTTTGCTTACTTATTCATGTAATGATGGAAGCAGACAACCTGCACAAGTTCCACTAAGAAAATTATAAGACGATACATTTATGTTTTTACATAGCAGTATATAGCTGATCTTTGGAGTGCTTTGTGTTTTTGCAAAGCACTCCAAAGTAGGCCATGGTGTCTTTTGAAGACTCAGATCGTGTAATACACTCACTGAATTATTCTCTATTCACTTACATTCTCCTCTTACACATTGTCACACTGCTTGCTTTTTTATGTCAACACCTTTTAATTTCTCAATGGCAAACATCTCTACCCAGAATGACAGATTACTGAGCAGAGGACTGAGTAAATTAAAATAATTATAAAGAATAACATAGTACACATCTATAAAGATATCTATAATTTATGTGATAAAAAAAACTAGCAAAATTACGAACAATAGTTTTTGCTACATAAATCCTAATTGGCAGGCAATCCTTGTTAGTGCTTGAAGTATGCAGAGTTTGACCTTGATTGAAAAATAGTGTGGAAAGAACTTTGGGGCTTGTGTAAACAATGCGCTTATCAAACTAATTGACTTCCTCCCAGTCAGAGACAAACATAAATATAACTGACACACACAGGAGAGGTTTTCAAATATGCTGTGCTCATTTGCTTGCATGAGGCATTAATAAACTCATAGCACTTACAAAGAAAATGTGAAATTAAACCTGAGGGTGGTTGGGACTCAAATACGATGTTACTTCTAACTGCTAATGCAGCCAGCTCAGAGGGCTGGGCCCCCTCCTTGAGGGCTGAATGCTTAGCTGCCACTAAATTACAATTCTTAAGCGAACTGTCAACTCATCCTACTAACAAACATTACAATATTTCCATAGAGAGCCTTGTTCTCCTTGTAGGCTCTTTGCGGAGGAAATTGTGCATCGAGGTCGCCACGTTCTCGAACAAACATTCTGCGGTTAATTGAAGAATGGATTGAGTCATGCAAAGGCGATACTGATGCGGCATGCAGTGCACTCCTGCTTCGACCAAGCGTCTTCAAAGTAATTGCCAGGGAGGGCAGGCTGCTGCGAACGATGGAACTGCCGCATGCAGAAGCGTCGGGTGGCGCATTTCTTTACTGCGTTTGGACGCAACGCAACCTACCTCTTCAGGTGCTGCTGTGACTACTGGATTCAAAAACAACAACAATAAAAAAGAAAGAAAAGAAACAACAAAGGTCTCAGATGGTTCCCAAGCAAACCCAGGTGCACCGTATCTCTCTTGTCATGCCTTTGCCCCCTCATGGCTGAAACCAAGGCATGACATTACAGCCTTCGGAATTCTATCCACCAATCAAAGCTTTCTCTCTCGCTCGAGTGTATGCCGAGTTTATGCTTGAACAAGAACTTCAGTACAAGTATCCTTGCGGTGGTGCGGTGGTGTGGTGGTGTGAAGACGATAGCTTTCAAATAAACCCCCTTGTGGTCTATATTAATCAGAGAGCTTGAGTGCAATTTTTGTTTGTTTGTTGTTGTTGTCGTCGTCGTCTGAAGGTCTTGCAGCATTGTATACCCCTCCTTTGAGCTCGAGGGGAGCTTAACAGTAATTTTGAAAACTTGCTGCCAAGATCCCCTCTCGTGATAAGTGCCAAACACTTCCTGCATCACAAAGGAGAAGATCTTGGTTCCATTCCAGAATAAGGTTTTGCAAGGTGCTCTGGTGCAGTGTGTATTATTCATCATTGGTGAAATTGAGTAGATTAGATTTGACATTTATTGACATTTTAAAAACACACACATTATCCGATAGATCTAAAAACTGTTTTTTTTGGTAACACTTTCTTTTAAAGTTCCGTTACAAAGAATTTGTAAACCAAACTAATGCTTTACAAATATGAGTTATTATGTTTTACTAATTTATCTGTACTTAGTTCATATGAATACATAATAAACTGTGATCACTTCAGTTTAGGTGGTGCAGTTCAGTTTATGAATGTGTCATATACATGATTTCACACGTATGAACTATTAACTAATGCCTTACAAATAGTTCTTATAATAAGTCATTATTGCAAAACACTTTATAAATGGTTAATAGATCATTCACTAATGGTTTACAAATTCTTTATAACGGAACCTTAAAATAAAGTGCTACCTGTTTTTTTTTTTACACTGATCTGTGTTTGCAGAGGGATGCTGCTGTGGCTGACATCACATCCACGGGAAATGATAAAGCTGCCACAATTCATTGACGAGACACATCAGTGTCGGTCTTTGCGTTGCCTGCACTACTCTGAAGCCTACATTCATCCTTAAACCTGACCCACAATTAAACACAAGTGGGGCGAGAAAACCTGCATTGAAGAAAAAAGCAACACTTGAATTTACATGTCAAACTTAAATAGAAATTACTGATTTAATTCCAGGCTTCAATTCAGATGGAACCACATGGAACACTGCAAATAATCGGACCTTTCTTTTTCTGTATAGGTTACTGCCTCCCACTGCCACATGGGAAGTGTAGTCCCCACGTGACCTGCTGCTCACTCACCTGGGACAGCAGGCAGCTGTCTCTCAGTGACACTCAAAGCTTCCACAGGTTTCTGGACAGTGGGTAACGGGAGAGGGGGAACCTGGGGCTCTTGATGAGTGATTTTGGGTTTGCCGTTGCTGTCCGGCCGGTTGACCTGTTTTGGCCTGTAGGTCCCAGTGACTGTGTAGCCCATCCCGCCCGGGCAGATCTCCTTGAAGGCGGCTGAGCAAGCAGAAAAGCCAGAGACAGTATTAACATTGCAACAATCGATATAAATGTGTCATTCTTTCAAAGGGTATTCAGTCTCACGTGTGTTCCAAAACTCAATTAGTGTCCAAGTAAGTACACATGCATCCAAAATCAAATTAACATTTTTATCAGCCGCCACCCTCCAAAATACTGTTGATGTCTGGGGCGATTCCACAGAGATTAGCCATCATGGAAATGGAAACCAGGCGGTGAATGCACAATGAAAAAAGTGAAATCAAAACTAAAGGGAAAAGCGCACAAGATAAATCCAAGTGCTTTGAATCTGTCCACTGCCAGGGTCTGTCTTTGATTACACAGAGGTTGCAGACCCATTACTTCATCTTAAACTGACCTGATTCTAGGTCTGATCTTGTTGCGTCCATAGTGCTTTGTTTTGGCTGTTCCCTGCCATCTGCGCGGCCCCATATAAACACATATTATCGGCATGCGGTCAATCAGTCTGCAATATGATTCCCTTTAGAGTTTAGTGAGTTTTTTTTTTAGTGAGTCGAACACCCGCCTGCTCGGCTTCATATTTCCCAAGTGCTCCTTGGTAATCTGGATTTACCACAGAATGCAGAACTTTAAGCCGAAAACCTTTGGGTTCTTATCCACACAAAACGTGGTGTCACTGCAAAACCGCGATAACCCATCAACTCGATAAGAAGGCTGCTCCGGGAGGGAGTGAGGAAAGAAGCCAACTCAAGTCAACAGTTTGGTTCAACTTTTTCTTGATAAAGTAGCTTCAGTGCCCTGCATAACTGCACTGTTGTTTGTGCTAAAGCACGGGAACTTCTCCTGCATTTAGTGGCCCTGACCGTAACATCTAAACATAAACTCGCACTGCCTAAAACAGCTTGTGTGTTTACACACATAATTACTACAGGGCAATCGGCGCTTATGTAGCAATTAAACTGCAATTACCGGATAAATATAATTCAATTATACAGGTATTAGGGACACTTGATCTAGCAGGACGAGCAGCCGCACGGAATCTCGTTTCGGAATGCAATCGCACCACAGAGGGCCTGAAGTAAACAAGGAGGGGGAGATTTCCACTACCTCGGAGACAGATAAAGAGTGGGAGTGCTTCTGTCCGTCAGTAATAACGATAATGCTGCTTCAGATGAGTCACATATCCATGGCTCCTTGACCCAAACCTTGAACCCCCGCAACTATTTACTAACAAAAGGTCCGGCTAGACTGGTGTAAGGAGATACAAATATATCAAGGCTGCCAACGTTTTTTTTTCCTCAGTGAAGGAAAACAAATGGGGGAAAAATAACTATGTTGTGTCTCAGCCTGAGCCCGAGAGAAAAGAGCACATGCATTAATGTCATCTACACTGCCCTTATCACCCAAACACTTCACCGACGGCTGTACCGAAGACTCTGTGTGTGCATCCATTCGGAGACAGTTGTTAAAATGGCCGGCCCCGAGAGCCAATCACAATAAAACAGGGATGCTGAAACCCGGCCCGTCGTTCCAATGACAAGGACTTCCTGTCATCTTGCTAAATGTCAGAGCCGGTCTGCGCTCCCATTTTTAAAAAAAAAAGAAAGAAGAGGGCCTGTCCTTCATAGCGAGGCCGACCGTGGAATGATTACACTAATCCCACCTGTCTGTTCAAGTTTATTTACACTAATCCCACCTGTCTGTTCAAGTTTATTTACACTAATCCCACCTGTCTGTTCAAGTTTATTTACACTAATCCCACCTGTCTGTTCAAGTTTATTTACACTAATCCCACCTGTCTGTTCAAGTTTATTTACACTAATCCCACCTGTCTGTTCAAGTTTATTTACACTAATCCCACCTGTCTGTTCAAGTTTATTTACACTAATCCCACCTGTCTGTTCAAGTTTATTTACACTAATCCCACCTGTCTGTTCAAGTTTATTTACACTAATCCCACCTGTCTGTTCAAGTTTATTTACACTAATCCCACCTGTCTGTTTAAGTTTATTTCCAGATTAACAGGCCACATGCCTTTCTTTACCCTTGTTACAGCTCTTAATCTACCCACAAGCCCTGCGCTTGGAACCACCAACGAAAAACAGACTTACTGGAGCAATTGCACCAACCCCCCCCCCACCCCCCACTCCCCCCTCTACACTGACTAACACCCACCTCTCCCCCGTTATTCTGGCAAACAAGCGCATCCAGCCTGGTGTTCCTAATAAAGCGAGAGTCACAGAATCCAGGAATGTGTCAGGGAACAAGACCAGGGAAAACACTTATGCTTGTTTCAAACAGCCTGCTGGCAACTGCAGGTGGACGGAAATATGAGGCTCCGCTCACATTCACCATTCATCATCTTTCGTATTGTTTCGCGATTGTTATTATTGCTTTTTATTGAGATTTTCTTTGCAGATGTGGCCACACATGGCTAATTTCAAGTACCTTTAGATTTTCACACTTACGAAAAAAAAATCACGTTCCTTCCATTCACCCTCTCTCTTGCTGAGCAAGATCAGTAGACGACTTACAAAAGAGAATAATAAGTTTCTTGGTAATAACACTGTTGAAGTATTATAGTATTATATAATTTATTGTCAGCAACATCGTAATGGAAAAGACTTGGTACTGGATATACAGCATGATTATACTCTTCTTTGGAAGACAGCAGACTGCTGGAATCATTTACTACTGTTTTGAAAAAGGTAGCTTTGCATTAGATCTTCCATGAGTCAGGCTGCTGTATGCTAATTCACAGGAAAACAAACTGCAATCACAAAAAAATCTAACCATTCATAACACTGATTCTATTTGTCATACTCAACAGCCTCAATATAAAAAGATGGTGGAATCTGATAGGACGGGTGGGATGGGGTGTGGGGTGGAATGGGGAGGGGTGAGGCGGTGATCGCAGTGAGAAGCGTCTATTGAGCAGAGCAGAGAATCCCATGCAGTGAGAGGGGGGTGGTGGAAGAGAGGTGGAAGGTAGGCGGGACACCATAGCGCCTATTTTCTGAAGCTCCGTCTCTCCTCCCCTGAGAGGTGGAGGGGTTTGATTTTTTATTTATTTTGTTGACCCGGGCCTTACCTGTTCCAGGAATGGGACACTTGTCACAGTGCGGACCCCAGGCTTTGCCCACACTGCAACAGCACAGCTGCTTGCTCAGCTGTACCGACACCGGGTGCAAGCACTGCTTCCCCGAACCGACAAAGCGGAAACAAGCCCCTTTCTCCTCGCGGACGGCAGGGTTATCAGCTGGCGGAAGGAGGGAGGGAGGGAGGGGATAGGCCAGAGTGATACACATAGGAAAGACAAAAAAGAAAGAAAAATAAAGAAATTCCCTTCACCAGAATCTCCACAAACACACACACAAAAAAAAAAGAAAAACAATGAGCTAAAGGTAAAAAAAAAAAAAAACTACATCAAAAATGCTTGAGAAATGTAAAACCCTGTCTGCAGTAGTGACTGTGGGACCAAAGGTCACAGGTCAAAGTTCAACCGGGTTTACGTTTTTCCTCAATGTATTTTTGTACCGGGGAGGGAAGGGGGGGTGGGGGGTGAGGGGACAAAAATAAAACACTAAAACACACAAGCACAACACAAACAATGGACAGGTAAGCTGTGTACAGTTAAGTGCACGTAGGGGTGAATCTGTGTGTCAAACAAAAGAGAGTGTGCTAAAGGTACCTACAAGTGCCACTGGGTAAAGCACCTGTGACTGACACAGAGGCCAGTTCTTAAACCAGGAAAAGCACATGCATGCACAAGGGGAGCATGGGGGAGAGGCACACACTGGCTTACACTGCTTTGGTGACCAAAGAGAAGCGCTAAGCTCTACAGATCAGCAGAGATGGTGCACTAGCAGCCATACCATCCTGCACCCTTCTCATGTCAAACTGCTGTAGCTAGGCAGATGTGGACTGGATTAGTATTTGGATGGAAAAACCTCTTAGAAAAAAAAAAGTTGTCGTTGGAACGTTTGGCGTTTATGGACCAGTAGGGGGCACTCTATCCTCTGGACCAGAATAGAAATCCAAAACCCTTGCACAATGATATGGGGAAGGGGGGGGGGCGGGGGTGCTCTAGAAGGCACTGCCCTTTGGAAGAGATGTTAATCCGAGGTCCTGACTCACTGTGGTTATTAAAGATCCCAGGGCACTTTTTTGAAAGAGTAGGGGTATTAACCGCAATCTCCTGGTCAAATTCCCACAGAACCTGGCCACCGAATCATCAAGCATCTGATTGGAGGCCCTGTCCCTTGCATTCACTGCCCACTTTGTTTCCCCAGGTTGCAACTGAAAAATAGATTGTCGTTTTCATTTGACCTTCCTAGTTAAAATGAAGGTGAAACAACTAAATAATATAAAACACAAGTATGCAGGAGGACTGCTGCCTAACAGTATCTGTGAGGTGGGACCGCTGTGCACATTTGTACAGTATTTCAGGCAGAAATCCATTGGGACTGGTTTAACAAACCCTGAACATTTATTCTGGTTTGCTGGATAAGAGCGTCAGCTAAATGCCTAAATGTAATGCAATGTCATGACTGCACTCAATCAGGAGAATATAGACATTACTGCGCAATGCTCTAGAGTAGAATCTGATCTTATCGGATGTCTGCAGTACAGTGCTTTTAATTTGGAAAAAGGTATTGTATGGTTGTAGCCCTGCACAGGTAACCAGATGCAACTAATAACAATGGAAATAACGTTATTTCCTAATGCAACTAATATTAGTCATGGTGGATCAAGACCTGCCACACACTTAAATACGTGAAGAAGCTTTCTCCACTAGTCTGAGAATATTTATGTACAAGAAAAAATCACAAAAGCCAATCCAAACTTCTAATGTTTCAAAATATATGTAGAGGCGGCTACACATTGTGCAGTTAGTTATATTTGTCGAGGCCGGGGCAGGACCCATTCTCAGGTTACCCGCCATTATCCCCCCGACAAAGGGGCAGAGAGCATTAAGAGCAACTGCCTGTAAAATTGTGACGGCGTCTCCGAGTCTCATAACAGTACAGCTTGAGACAAACGGGGGAAATCACGCATGACGGGCAACAATCAACAATCACACCCCCGCCCCCTCCCCTCACCCCATCCCACCACACACCACCACCCGAGGACAAGCAGGTTTGGGTCCGGGCCAAAGATACTTTACCGCCACTTCCTATTCATCGGCCTGCTAGGGTTTTCAACATTCTCGCGAGGAACGACCGAGACCACACAGAGTAATGAGGGAGTCTCTTACATTTAATCAAGAGAATCAAAGATCCTACTTCATTCTCTGCCCTATGTGAGTCTCAAAGGGCACAGGTGCGGTGACACCTGCTGGAATTAACCAGGTGTGGGTTAGAAGGGGACGGGGGGGTCAGGGGCTTTGAGGGAGAAAGAAAGATGCCAGGTGTGGGGTGTCTCTACTGATCTGCAGTATATGAATCTCCAGTGCACCGATTGGTTGCTCCCACGTTTTTGCTATGTATTGCTCAAATAACTATAAGAAATAATAAATAACTGTTTTGTTTTTTCTTGACCATAATGTCACCTTTGAGAACGATGAAATATCAGCTGTCAAACTGCCCTGAACACTAGGCAGATAAATTATATAAGCGCATAAAAAAAAGAAGAGAAACGAAAACCCACACCGCACAATTTCAGAAATATTTACAGTGCAGTGACAGTTCTTTGCAGCCCTACAGGATGTGCATGTGAGGAGTTTCATTGCTGCTGGGCCTTCGCGTTCCTGCAGGGTACAGTAGTTAGTGGAGGACAGGAACTCAATCAGGCCAGAGCAAGCACTTCCTGTCAGTCACAGGTCACCCGCATTGTCACGCGCACTGTCATTAATCAACAAATGGTGGCACAAGGCATCGGTCTACACTGTGCCAGACCCTCCTTCAGCAGGAAGGGGGGTGGAAACACGCCCCACTTCAACCCTGCACACAGTCAGCCAGTGCGTAAGGCTGAACAGCTGAAACAAGAGGAGAGAGGGCTGGCCTTTCCAGCTCCAACATCACTCATTCATTCACTCCAGATACAACACACAGCACGAGGAAGGCAATCATATTAAATTCATAAAAACAAATAAGTAAATAACATGGGACATGGAAACACACTGAGTATCCCTGAGGGCTCCTCTCCCATATTCCCATCCCATCCCTCCTTTGAAAAAAAACATTATTTTTCCTCAGGGCATAAATTCTAGGGTGTCACCTTATTTATTTCTCAAGGGCAAAAAAAAAAAAAAAAATTAACTAAACAAAAAAAAAAGAACAAACGGACAAGGGAAGGAGGGCCAAAACAAATCCGGTGGAACAGAGGAGCCCAGTAGAGCCGTCAGAGAGGAGAGATGCTCACGCTAACATGCTAACGAAGCAGGCTAGCGCTGCGGCACCTCCAAGACTCATGGCTTTCATTTCCTCTGCCATGGGGAGGAAGGTGACTGATGCGGTTTTGCTTGCTGAGAGCAGGGTTGTGCAGGAGATTAAGCACGTCCTTCAGGGCATTCTCAGACCTGGCTTCCAGCATTCGACTAAGACAGCCTTGCGTTTTCCATCAGGCCCACTTGCATTTGCTTGCTTTGTTTTACTTTTGCAATCTAGAGGAGTGGGATGGTGGGGTGGGGGTGGGGGTGAGGTTGGGGGGTGACATCTGGCATATCCTTCTCCGTCATGATTGCATGTTGTGGTCAGATGACATTTTGCAGCAACTCCACACATCCAAATTAATGAGCTATGTTTCAAGAATTTTGGGGAACCATTTGTTAACAAGTTCACATTTTGTCACACGTTGTGCCGGGCATATCACATGCAAACTTAGTGCCAACATCCCCTGATAGTCCATGCATCTCTGTTTATTCAATGCAGTTGGCAAAAAATTTCAATGCGTGTCTGTTTCATAGTGGTTCAAGAATTAAAAAATATGGTAACTTACGGATGCAGGTGCTGAGGGTGGAGTCTGGGATATAGCCTGGCTTGCAGGTGCACCTGTAGCTGCCCATAGCGTTCATACAGGCCCCGTTAGGACACACCCCCTGAAGCTGGCATTCGTTGATGTCTGAAACCAACAGCAAAGACTAAATTTAAAAAACAAAAAAAACATACAGAATAAAAGGCTTTCTGACACACTGTAACCTGTGCACTCCCGTTGAACCCCATTCTCTGGGCACAAACTAAAACCCGGATACTCCCTTTCAGGCACGGAATGTGGAATGTACAAAGCCACCTGATACCAGAGCCTGCGGGAGAACCGGGGTTTAGGGTAAGAAACAGGCTGGGTGAGGGGGCGGCCTCTCGTAGCCCGTGACCGTCAGCTCTAGAGGCCAGCGTTTGAATTACGGTCACGCGGCTACAAGGGTTTGAAGGGTTCCTTTTATGTTATGTCTGGTCTCTTCTAACCACCGAAATAAAAATAGATCATGTCAAATTGAATGAATCAGGTGGGCGCTGTGCGTTTTTACGGTCTGACTGACAGATATGGAAGTTGTTGTTCGTAAGGCGGAGGAAATCATTCCTTACGATGCCCTCGGGAAGCTGGGCTCTGCTGCCAAGCTCACAAACCACCCAGAGCGACAGTCTGAACATTATACCCACTGAAGTGTGAAAGAATCACCCCAAGGTTCCCCATGAAAGGAAGGAACAGCGAAGGAGCACACCGTTGTAAAACCATGATTTCTAATCAAGTGGCGAACAGAGACGAAAAAATGACTGCCTATTGTAATATCAAATAATGTAGCAAATGATATTTCTTTGGTACTGTACTCCTTCGTTTTGCTCTTTTTTCAAATGGAGAGCGGACAGACTCATTATGTATTTTTCTTACATTTTATTCAGACGGGGAAAGCAGAGAGGGTAGCACACTGAGATGGGATCGCAGCACAGAAAGTTATTTTTTTGGTTGCTTCAAGTGAATCCACTATTGTGTATTAAGTATGATTTTTGGAAAGAGAAATATATTTATATAATGACACAATAGTATAAGAAAGGGGATGGTCTCTGGGAGAAGGAATAAATGAATTGGGGGTGAGTGAGGTGTCACCCCAAACCCTGGGCGCTGTGGTTTGAGCGCTTTGCGGAAACGGGACAGCATAGTTCCTCCGTATCCACAAAGCGCCTCTAAGAGGCAGGGTGCCGTAACACCGCCAAGCCCACAGAACCACCAGGAGGGAAACTCTCCCCCCATCCGATGGCGGCTCCATCTGCTCCGCTTCCTCCCGCGCAACCGGAGACGAACAGCCCAATCTGGCGGACCGACCCAACAAGCCCGCAGTCCACCGAAAACGACTCTCGCTTTTTTAAACAGGAAGGAAGGAATGCGCCGCGCCCGCCTCGGGCTGAAGCGAAGCCTCCACCGCGGAGAGCGCGGAAAATCACCCGCGTGACGGCAAGCCGGCAGATTGATGGTGGCGGCGTACAGAGCTCCAACGGACATGCAGCCAAATAGCACACTATAGTACATCCGATAATACATCCTGCAATATCCCAGGCTGCACTGCTCTCTCACTGTAGCGAATGACAACCGATCCAAAGTGTAAATACACACACACACGCTCAAGCTCACACTCATAACGAAAAGGAAATTCTTTGTTATTGTTTTACTCCAGTTCCTACACGACAGCTCCCTTACAGGCATCCCTAGAGACAATAGGCATTACAACTTGATTTTTAACGATAACGTGCCCAAATCACACTCATAAATCCCTGAGATGGTAAAAAAAAAAATCCTTGGTGCACGCATTCCTTTTAATGGTGTTTGCCAGAAAACATCTGAGAGTGGTAATTACCGTCACGTTCGGTTTGTGTGCAAACATGCTTTGAGTTTCAACATCTGCTTGAAGTCACGCCCATCACTGCTGTCAATCATCCAGCTGACAAAGTAATTACCTCCAAGATTATAACAGCGGTGACAGAGCAGGTGAAACAAGCTACATAGTTATTACACAACGTTACTCTCTTCCTCTGACAGCAGTCTAGGGCTATTGATGTCACAATGAGAATTTCAGGTGGGGTCATTTAGTTACGATTGGTCAATGCAAAAACTCATTATGACCTCACAATAAAATTAGTTGTGCAAGTCATGCCCTGTGTATTAGTTACAAGCCATTTTATAATGATAATTGGATATACTCAGAGGGACAAGGCACTGTGGGCCCATGTAAAAGGAAAAAGAACATCCAAGTTCAAACCCTCTCCATTGTCCACAGAACCAAGGTCCATCAAGGTCTTCAACTCAGGTGTTCCCATCTGCAAGCCGTTCACCAGTTCTCTCTCACTGTTTATTTTAACTGCTCTGGGCTCTGGTTTATGGCAGATTCGGAAATTAGGAAGCATGTGTGCCTGGGGTTCTGCACAAGTAAAATGGTCTTGACTAAAATTTGACCGATAAAAAAGGCATAATAAAGGAACAGGATGTGGTGAAGTACAGTGAGTCACAACAACCCCTCCCCACCGAAATAGAATCGTCTGGGCCCAGCTCTGCCTGTCCGCCCTGGCGAAGATCCTACTCGGCAGCATGCAGGCTCCCGGCCTGTTTCGTTTTAGCGGCGGTTTTGGCGAACAGGCGTGGAGGCGCTGTCCCAGGGTGGTGCCGTGGTGCTGCCCTCTGGTGGTGGTTGTTGTGCCCCAAAACCCAAAGAACCAAGAGAGGTGCAGGACACTCCTCATCATACAATACACTTTAGTCCTTCAAACAGGCCAAAAATCCACAAATTCACTTCAACACAACATCACAGTAACGTTGAGCGAATGTCATGCGCTGTCTGGGATGTCCCAAGCTGCCCCCCAGGCTCTGTCATCCTCCACACACCCCCTGGATTTCATTAATATTTTTATGGAAAAACGGACAAAGCACTGGAAAAGAGCGGGAAAAGTGCAGCACGTCGTGACAGAGGGGAGTGGGAGGGAAGAGAGGAGGTGTATATTTGGGAACGACTTCACTTCACCTCAACTTCCTAGAGCACGGCAAGGCACTGTACCTCGAAGAGCGACAAGCCGATAACTCAGATAGATCTCAGGGGGATCGGGATCACCGTCACTGAGACAGGGACGCTCTCGGCGGAGGTCTGCGGGAAGCGACAGACCTCGTCGAAGGAAAGGGGCGGAGCCAGCGATTCGGAGCACTTCCCCGGGCAGCGGCCTGGCTGCCAGTCCTGATGCATCGCTGCCATCGTCCGTCATCATACCCACACTCCATACAGATTAGAGGAATCTATAAATCTATATGGCACCTGCTCTTCCTGTGCTCGCCGTTTCAGTCTAACCAAAGCAGGATTGATCGCTGACGAAGACGAAAGAAGAAGGAAGAAGTGGAGAGAGAGGAAAAAACTTTTCTCGCCTGATGGATTTCAGGTGATTTGCATGTGTGTGTGTGTGTGTGTGTGTGTGTGTGTGTAGGGAGGGTTGGTTTCGTTGGTAGACACTGGCAGGGGTAAGCCTGCGGTGGGCATGTAGCCCAACCGTCAGCAGAGGGCGCTGCTCGCAGGTGAACGGCCACGTCCAGGCAGGCGCACAAAGGGAGCCGATCATCAGGGAAGAGAATTATCTCCCTGACAGAGAGACATATTCCTCTTTTTCTTGCATCCTCAGGAATTCTCTTTATCCCGCCTGTGACAAATCGGCCGTTTTTGGGGCCCGTTTCTCTTGGCAAGGCCGCCCGTCCCCGCGCTGCGAAAACAACGGCACAGCCCCAGACATATTTAACGACGGTGGCGGAGCCGAAGCCAGAGCCTTACCTTGGCAGTAGGAGTTGTTAACTCTCTTGTATCCCTGGGGGCAGTCCATTGTGTACGTCGAGCCCGTCAGAGGGATGGCTGGAAAGAAACGAGAGCATAATTTAAAAAATTTGCTGCTTGCATCCAACCCAAGACCTTTAAAATCGCTCCATACATTTTGCTAACATTGTATTATGGAATAATAAACAAGAGCAGGTTGGCTAGTTATTTTGGGAAGCGCTATGCTCCCACCCACCCCACCCCACCCCATCCCTGGTAACCCAGGGAAAGAATTGTCCCCCCTGTATTTTGGGACTCATTGGTTGGTCGAATGGAAGCGTTAGCTTTAGCAGCTATCGCAAAAACCGCAAGCACACTGTATTTTCCTGCGGGGTCTCGTGTTTCAAGGCGCTTTTAGCTGAGCCCAGCCACTGTTTTGCTTTGTGTTTCTGCCCGATTTGAGCCGAGAAATGGACTTCTGATGACTCAGTGAAGCTCAGGACTCCGGGGAGCTCTGGTGCAGCACGAGTCCACAGTGGCTACTGTGTTCCTGCACTTTTGATGTACTTCACTTGACCCCCTTCTACACAGTCAGGGTGGATAGAGATGGGGGGGGGGAACTGACATCGTTCATTATTGCCAGTTACAGAACGCCAGAGTGGAGTGTGGCTGGCTCAGACAAACCCACTCCCAGTCACACTAACAGTCATTCTCCCTCTCTCCTTCACTCCCTTTTTCTCAACCTTTCTCCCACTTTCTCTCTTTCCCCCTCACTTACTCTCTCCCTCACTCTCTCTCCCCCTCAATCCCTTTCCCCATCTCCCACAGTGTTTATGGTCTCTGGCCTGAGCCCGCAGTCAGTCTGAAGGCCTGCCACTCGGAACACATTGAGGGATGATGTCATGTTTCACACACACAGTGTCCTACAGATGGTGTGCTGAGGGTGCATGTATGGGAGGGGCCCAGGTGCTACAGTACTGCGTACACAGACAGCATGAGCATCAGTGAGCCTAAAGCACCTTCCCATTGGCCACAGTGAAATCTCCTCCGCATTCATTTTTGACCCTTTGCAATGGTTATTGGTTCATGGATTCATTGCAGAAAAGTTGGTATTTGGGGGTGTCTCTGTGGCGTAGCCTGTAAGATCACTGTCCACATGCTCATTGTGAGCTGCAATGTCGGCATTTTAAAACAGGCCACACGACCTTCGTTGCATGTCTTTCGCTCTCTCTCCCTCCCATTCTTCCTGTCTCTCTCAACTGTGATGTCCAATAAAGCAGAAAAGCCCTAATATACTTAGAAAAGAAAAGCTGGTATATGCGTATGAGCGGTTTTGGTGTGGTTTTTGGTTTTACTTATTTATTTATTTATTTACTTATTGTGTTTCCATCCATGTATTTGACCTCACTGATCAACTGAGAATGTTCACAACCTGGGGAATCATGGGAATTGGCAATGGAAGGGATCTTGTAGCCAATCAGATTGGGGGGGGGGGGGGGGTCACATTCAGAGACCCATGGAACCTTTAATGGGCACAGTGTGTCAGGACCTGAGTTTAGTGTCTCAACCAGGGCAGCAACTCTTACAGCACAGTGTCCCCATCGCTGTGCTAGGGCACTGGATTTCTATTTCAGGCCAAAGGGATGAGCGGCTCCTACTGCCCCACATCTTCTTGCAGGGAATTTTCCAGGAGGTCTCACACCCAAATACTGTACTAAGCGAGCCCAGCCCAATTTGACGTGAGAAAGGTACAGGGCAGTATGGCTTTTGGCAAAGTGCACGTGCAAATACATATACACAAATATACACACGCACAGACATACCCATCGACATGCAGACACAGAACCGTGCACACACACATCTTCCTGCATTGATAAAAGTATGCAAAGCACTATCAAGGCCACACAGTGCAGTGGGATGTGTTTCACTGCTGATTACTGATTGCATTCTTCCAGGCAGAATGTGTACAGTTCCCCTGGGTTTCTTGTTTTTCATTTGTGAATGCCTTTCCCGACTACAAAGCACAGTGTCTGAGGTTTGCTCTGAAGATTGCAGTCGCTGGTCCAGAATAATGATTCCGTGTTCCCCCTCGCCATTTGCCTTTAGATGGTGATACGCGCTTTGGGTCATTATCATGCTGAAATGTCCTCTTTCATGAAAGTTTGAGATTCTTACCAGGGCTTAAGTTGATTCCTAAAATCAACCGAACCAGCCGAACCAGAAAGGTGTCAGACGTGCAACGGATGAGACTTTAAACCAACATCCTGGCTCAGGGTGGCTCTAGTTTCCATGGCAACTTTTAGAACAGAAGTAGGGTATGGACACATTTGAAGGGCATGGATACATTTGGGGGCTGCAGTATGTGATTTGCACAACTTTGCACCGGTACATATGAAGAAGCACACAACGATAAACAGGGCAGGCAGTGCTAGACGAGGATAACTGCCATGAATAATGAAATAGAATCCTTCCAAAGCAGCAATTTGCCGCAAGTGAACTCAATTTGACCTGTAAGTGAGCAGCTATAATTGTACGCTGTAATGAAGGTGAGAAGAAATTCATTTAAATACCTTCTTCTACAAGACCTTCACATGCTCCCCAGCTGATAAAAGCGCAAGCATTCTGCTGCTCATGCAGTCTGTTTGCTACCGCCTTGCGGGGGGGGGGGGGTGCACGGTTCTCGGGATAAAAAAAAAAAAAACGCTTTCATCTTAAGTTCAAGCATCAGCACGTCTGTGCCGTTTTGCGTCAAATGGGCTCACATTCATTTCTTTTATTGTGCTGAAGGACTGGGGGCCATGATCAGTTAGTGAATATTCTGGAGTGGTTCTGGTAAAGGCAGAGAGGGCTGCAATGCCAGGAAAGTCTTAGCTGAGAAGCTGTTAAGTGCATTTCCCACCCCATAAGCCCAGCATTGTGCCACACATTTCAGGTTGAAAGGTATTATTGCATCATAAAAACAGTGCTCTACCCAAAGGGTGTTGTGAGGGGGTTGGAGGAGGGAGAGGGGAGGGGGTTTGCAGCACCTGTTGCAGCGTGGCACACAAATACCTGAAAGGCGATTGGTTGTACAACAACGAACAAGGCCGCGCTTGTTTGCGGGTAAGCTAATTCATTCGTCAGCTACCACTGCAGTCTCCAGTGCACAATGACTTGGTTTTCCACTTGGCCTGAGCATAAATGCTAACCTCACGGGCGGGCTGTTCCTGTCTCCAGACGGAGGGCTAACACTGTGCCTTTTGTTGCACCTACGCAGGGCAGGTTTTGGGACAAGGCAGGACAGATTTCGTTTCTGTCAAGTGCACAGAAGATCTAGTGGCTTTCTGAGACTAATTATTATTCCAGTACTCATTATAACAGGCAGCACACACCATGAAAGAAATGCATTGTGGGAGAGTGCAGCTTCGGTAAGCTGAAGAGGAATTTGTAGAAGAAAATGCCCATTTGTTTTCATTTTTGCCTTCTTATACCTGCAAAAAAAAAAAAAAGTATATACCGTTGTGTCTGTACTAAAATACTAAAATAAGGATGAAGAATTCCCATTTAATTTCTACTCTTACTACAAAAAGAAATGTACATTTATGAAGATAAATGGAGAATATTTGTCTGATATTCTCTTTATAAATGGAGAATATCAGACAAAGAAATCACAATGATATGAAAGAAATAAAACAGTTTGTTTGTTTGAGAGCACTGTCAAGTGACCTTTATCAAATATGCACTTGGCAGTTAATCTTCTGACAAGTGTGCTCATGAGTCAATAGGCCAGTTGAGTGGCGAGGCTGTTCGGCGGCCTGACAGCGCGGGTCACGCCGCGATTGAAAAATAAAACGCCGAGCTCTGTTCTGAGAGGGAGGACATCCAGTCTCTCTCCGCCTTAAGTCAAGCCATTTTCTTAATGGCCACTAGCCGCGGCTCGGACTGAGAGCTTTTCCCTCTCGGGCGAAAAACCGTTTCTTGGTAAAACATGCCCTCAATCTCTCGCAGATCTCCTGTCATCCGACGGGAGAGAATGCGCAATCTCGTCCGGCTCTAGCCAGCTCTCCAGGGGACGGGCTGGAATGACGACCACGGGCAGGCTACCCTTCCCTATCTCCGCTGGGTAACAACCGGTAAAAATAGTATAGAAAGAGAAAGAGGGCCACGTGGGAGGGGGGAAACGGCCTGGAAGCGCGCTGGATTTTCACAGATCTGTTCCCAAAATAAACAGAGGTCCACGGGCCACACCTTTCATCCGTATGAACAAATCATGTTCCAAACTTACTGTGACCCTCCATGTTAATTTTCCTCTGTTGTTTTGTTTTATTGAGGCAAGCGGAATGCGGCAGACGACGCGTACCGTGAGAATACATAAAAACAGCGGCGGATGTCGTTTTTGCGGATAACAGCCGGCTTACGCCTGTCATCCAAAAGCATCCGTTTAAAATGTAAATGCCATGATGGAAGCACGGCGAGTGCCAGCATGGAAATAGCCCCCGCTGTCTCCAACAGCTGATATCTTTGATGACACGGAGGTTAAACGGTGAACCCATCCCCAAACGCGGCAAGTATATGAACATCACACTTTTTTGAGAGAGAATTTTCCCTGACGGCGCTCTGTCAAAGTTCATTTGTATGGGGCCCGCTGTTATGGCATGAATTCCCTATATGGAAAAAATTCCAAAGAAATTGTTACAAGGCGAGGGAGGGATTTTCATACATGCACGATGGCTGCAAAGGCCAAGCTCTTAAGAAATGCCACAGAATGAGTCAGCAGCCAGGCCTGGAGTCCAGAAGAACGTTCCAGTGGAATCAACTCATGACTGCGACGAGGCTCCGTGTGAGTCAGCACACTCACGGAATTCGGTGTAATCAGAGAATTTTATTATTTCTCCATTCCGCCCACCCCAGTCTCCCTGCGCCTTTCGCCTTTCGCCCTTCTCCTCTCCTTTCCAACTCAAGCTGTAAAAACCATTTCGCCTTGTTTTGTTTTTTTTTGGACCGCGCTCGAAGGGAGCAGATGCATTGTTATCCCCTCAAACAGAGACGATTCTCCTCCACACATTCCAGAGCCTTATTGATTAATCAGATCCTGACGTATACCGTAAGGTTGGTAGACTTTGCGGCCTGTGTGTGTGCGTGTGTGTGTATGTGTGTACGTGTGTTTGTGTGTGTGGATGGTGGAGCACAAACAGGATGGAGACAGGCTGTCTGCCTGTGTGTGGTTCAGTTTTTTACGAAAATCTGATCTGATCATTAGATGGCCCCTTTAACAGTTACTTCTGAACCCATCTCACTGCCTATGTTTTGGGGAACTGTCCGTGGGAAAGCAATCAGGACGGCTCACTAGGTTCACTAAATCACACAAATAAACCACTACAAACAGTAATCATTCCTGAATTAATAAAGCGCTACAAACATGCAACCAAAACCATTTCTGAGTACTGTGAATACAGGGAAGAATATTGGACACTTATTACAGTCAACTTCAAAGAAGAGAGAGATAAATGAAAACGATAAAAGTGGAATCCAACACCGTTTGAAGAAACAGGTGGAAGAACCTCCCAAACCTGACATCAGTAAGCATCAGGTAACTCACATCAAAACAGTATGTAACTAATATCTTACTAAAATAAAAATAAACAACAGCATTCGTATAAATGAGAAAAGGGAAAATGGGCACTTACATGGCTTCTTTGGGCATTTCTGGCACTTATGGAAACCCCAGGATGTACCCACTGACCCACAACAGTCCTCTTGTTTGGAGAGGCCAGGCAGAGCCTTCCCACACTGGAATCAGAAGCGGAGATCAGCGTGGTAAAATATATGCCCGTTACCATCATTTGCTGGCAGTTCCCTGGGAACCCCACGTTCTAAACGTTTCATCCACCCCCTGGCACCCAGTTTAAACCACGGGGTGCAGTTAGTGAGTGCAGCCATCAGCCGCTACTGTCACATAGTGGTGATCGGTCACTCCATCTCTCCATCAAAACCATACCGTCAAAAACACACACACACGCACACACGCACACGCACGCACGCACACAAGCACGCACGCACGCATGCACGCACACATACACGCATACACACACACACAAACAAGCACGCACACACAAGCACAGAAACGCATACGCACAAACACACAGACACATGCACACAAACACAAACAAACATGCGCAGGCACACACAAACACACACACATACACACAAACACACGGGCAAGCACACACGGGCAAGCACACACAAGCATACAAACTTGGACGTACAAACACACAGACACACACGCAAATGCACACACAAATGCATACCAACACGCAAACACACACACAGACATACACAGACACACACACACACACACACACACACACACACACACACACACACATACATACATACACACACACACACTCCACCTTTCTGAGAAATATGGACGTAGGGCACTCTGACTGTGCATGGCAAAAGGGCTTATCTCTCAGCTTTAGGGGGTAAAGGGGAAAAGAAACGACGGTCTGGAATAAGCTCACTGCACACTGGGACGTGCAAAATAATGTCTGCAATGCTGCTGCGCTGCTAGTCATGTCATAAAACAATACTCTGATGGGACTGAACATTTCTGTGAGAGGATTATTTAAGTATTATCTGTGTTCTCCGGAAATAAACCTACCATAACTACTGCTGTGTTCTCCGGAAATAAACCTACCATAACTACTGCTGTGTTCTCCGGAAATAAACCTACCATAACTACTGCTGTGTTCTCCGGAAATAAACCTACCATAACTACTGCTGTGTTCTCTGGAAATAAACCTACCATAACTACTGCTGTGTTCTCCGGAAATAAACCTACCATAACTACTGCTGTGTTCTCCGGAAATAAACCTACCATAACTACTGCTGTGTTCTCCGGAAATAAACCTACCATAACTACTGCTGTGTTCTCCGGAAATAAACCTACCATAACTACTGCTGTGTTCTCCGGAAATAAACCTACCATAACTACTGCTGTGTTCTCCGGAAATAAACCTACCATAACTACTGCTGTGTTCTCCGGAAATAAACCTACCATAACTACTGCTAAGAAATCCAAACTGAACCAACATGAAGCCTGGATCATATGTTGTCCCAAATCGCACAATGAGAACATGACAGGATGTACTTCACAGTTGATTAGCTTTTGAGTTGCTAAGACCAAAGCTATTTTAAAACAATTTTCATAGTAATTCAGTAATATCAGCGGATTAGTTGTGACTTATGATAATAATAATTTAACAATCAAAGAAAATGTAGGAGAAGAATGTGTTTTGACAGGAATCTGGCAGGCACACATAATCGCGCCAGTCATGACCGAAGAGAGTGAACTGAGAGCATCTCGCACGGCCTATTTAAAAACACACAAACACCCTCCCGGTAGGCCGACGCGCTTCATAGAAACAAACGCGAGGCCAAGAATCCTGCCCCACTTGTGTTCACTGAATTGCTTTCTTCTCCGAGAGCTGGCCTCTCTCCAGCGAGCCCATTTTCCTGTAATTGTCGGCGGGGCGAATTGCGCACGGCTCGCGGGGCGGGGCCTCCTGGTTCTGCCCCTCGTGTCGCCGGCAGCTGGCGATACAGCGAGAGGATCGCTGCCACCACAGCGGAGGAAGCACGGAGCTACCACAGAGAATCAGATGCAGCCCCTCCTGATAAAAACACCGGCTTAATCATTTTAAACTTGAAAAATGGAGAGATCAAAAGTGAAATCAATCCAAAAAGTGAGCAGAGAGAGGGGGAGCTGTTTCAAGGGATTAAATTTAAGGTTTAGCAAAAAAAAAAAAAGTAATCTGAGGTCTTTGATACCAGCCTTCTGGTTCCACGTGATAATTTCAGTCAAGAAAGTTTGGTTTCAAGTACAAAGAGGATTCATTTAACCCCTGCCCTGCCCTGGCTTTCACTTCAGTGACCAAAAAGCCACATAGCAATCTTAGGCTTTGACACTGCTATTTCAGTAAGAATTGGGAAATATCCACAGACACACACTCAAAAACACAGGTGCTCAAGCATTCACTCACACACATTCACTCACTCACTGAATTAAGTGGATCGACTTGATTGATTTCTGTCCTCTCACTGTCCCACTCTCTCTTTCTCTCTCTCTCACCCCATCCGTCTCTCTCCCCATCTCTTTCTCACCCTCTCTCGATGATACAATACCCCTTTAGCCCATTTCCGTAGAAAATTCACTTTGCAACAACAGGTCAGCACAACAACGCAACAAGCACACGCTCAACAGTCATTAAAGACCACTGGGAAACGTACATATGTAACTGTTACATATCTTGCATGTACACATTACACATTAAACATTTGCATGGCATCGCACAACACGCACATACACAGTACGCACATTATACATTCTCCTGATGCCACACGTATGCCACACACAACACCCCTCATGCCTTCTTTCTCTCTCTCCATCCCCTGGCCCTCGCCCACCTGAGTTCCGCTGGTCTCCTGGAAGCAGCGGCCTAGCTGGGTCTTGGAGGAGACGGGGTAATGCTGGACAAAGGTCTGCTGCCGGGGGTAGACGGTCTGGCTCTGTTGCCCTTTCTGGCTGCTCTCCGAGTGGTAGGTGTAATGACCGGCCTGGGCGCCGTTCACCTTCTGCCCGTTGGCGTCCAGCTGGGAGACCTGGTGGATCTGGACGGAGGCCTCGGGCGGGTGCTTTACGTGGATGTTGACGATGTTGGGGCCGAACTTGACTGCGAGGGAGCGGGATGACAGGGACAGCCGAGGGAGAGAGGAGGAAAGCGCCGGTGGCGTCATTTATAAAGGAGAAGCGTTTTTCCGAGAACAAATGAAGGACTGTTGCCTGTTAAACGGTTCCACATTTAAAAGCTGGGAATTAAGTGAAAAACAATTAACGTTGCAGACATTCAATAGATGGTTTGTTTAAAGCTGCGTAAACCACAGACCTTTGAGAAAAGCCATATGTCAGAACTAAAGACATACAATATCAGTCAGGAACTGCCTGACCAGTTCCTGTAAGCAACTTCAGCATCTGGGCTAAACCTCTGGATAAAAGGGAAAAAGAAGTATGGGCAGCAACAGATACAACGCCCATATAAGGAAACAAAGCAGACGCCTGAATGCTGCTTGCTTTTTTAAGCAAATAATGGGAGGGGGGGATTTCTGTCTTTGAAAGCAGGATTTGTTTTGCGCAATTGTAACTTCTTTGCACCATCTGGGATTTTTTTCCGCAGGAAAACTGCACATGAATTGCGGCCTGATTTCAAAGGAAGAAAAGCAAATCTGGTCAATTAAAATGACTGTAGATGATGCTGCGTTTGACGTGGCTGGAAAAAAAAGAAACATTTGGGCGGGGCCCAGGTGCGGTCCATGGACGTCCTTACCTTGGCTTTGTCCGCCTCCGTAGGTGAGGGGGAGTGTGTGGGTGGAGTGGACCTGCGAGGTTTGGCCGTTGCTGAGGGACACCTGCTGGGTGTGGTGGTGCCGGGCGCCGTTGGTCAAGGAGACCTGGCAGAACTTTCCGGTGAAGTTGGGCGGGCACTGGCACCTGTCCCTGGAGCTGCACTTTCCCCCGTTCATGCAGGGCAGGTGGCAGACCACTGAGAGGGGAGAACACACACAGTCACGCAAGCTTTACTAACCTGGCCGAGCTAGGCGCTAGGCCAACATGCTGGGGCATGTATCATGGTAAAGGAACTGGTCTTGTAACCCAACGGTTGCAGGTTCGATTTCCAGGTAGGACACTGCTGTTGTACCCTTGAGCAAGGTACTTAACCTGAATCGCTACAGTATATATCCAACTGTATAAATGGATACTATGTAAAAATGCTAAAAGTTGTGCAAGTCGCTCAGGATAAGAGCGCCTGCTAAATACCAGAAATATAACATCTGGCAGCTACAAATTTTGCACTCATTGTGTCAACTGACAAACTCCTGGACCAGCTCTGGAAGCCACGCATGACTCAGGAGCATCACAGCGAGACCCCTATGCTTTTGTGAATCATTCAATTTCAACAAGAAGAAAAAATACTATTATTTAGTGCTTTAGGCTTTAGTGGGCTTTAATAGGCCAAGTCAAACGCACACCCGCACACTCCCACACCCCGACACACACACAGACACTCACAGTTCTCATCACAGTTCTACACCCCCCCCCCCCCCCCCCCCTTTTTCTCCCCAATTTGGAATTCCCAGGCATATTTTATTAGCACTCACTGCCAAAACCTCCGCTATTGACTGGGGAGAATGCAGATGAGCAAGCAATCTCCTCCACAGCTCGCGACACCAGACGCCGCTTCTTTGCGCACCGCAGTTTGCGAGTTGCGCTAAGACAGACATAAGTCGGAGGAAGGCACCTCATGTGCAGGGCTGTGTCCAAATCAGAGCCCAATCTATTGCGTCCTGTCTCCTGTGTACTGTGTCTCTACGCCTCATTTTTTAAAACAAAGCTGTGCGTCATATGTATGCGACCAAAATGTTTGTGTGCTTGAAGTGTGCTCCCAAATATACTCAGCGAAACCCCGGAAGTAAGTGTATCATTTGGGAGTTTTAAGTATACTATATTTTGAGAAATTTTCACCTACTTACTGACTGTCTCGTCCTGTCTACTCAAGAAGCCTAACTAATAGTATGGAAGGGTGCTGATTCGAACACAGCCCAGGTAAACGTGGATTTGCAGGTACCCAAACGACCAGCAGGGGTCGCTGGTGTATGATGACACATGTCATCTTGGCCGACTGAAACCCTCCCCTCCCAGGAGAGCAGTGGTCCCCAACCGTGTTCCTGATCTACCATCCTGTAGGTTTTCATGTCAACCCTACTTTGGCACACCTGATTCTACTAATTAGCAGCTCAATGAGATCTCTAGCTGTTGAATGAGGCGTGCTTTGTTAGGGTTGGAGTCAAAACCTACAGGACGGTAGATCTCTAGCTGTTGAATGAGGCGTGCTTTGTCTGGGTTGGAGTGAAAACCTACAGGATGGAAGATCTCCAGGAACAGGGTCGGGGACCACTGGACTAGAGCAAATGAGGCCTTAACAGGATGAGCTACACAGCAGCCCTGTAACTCGTTCTTTAAAATTTTGGCGGAGGCTAAAAAGAATATGGATCCGAACAAAGCACTCGGAATAAGAAACGGTTGTTTACAGAGCTCGGGTTACGCTTCACAATGTGTCACTGTCACCCAGCATTACATAACACGTCTGTACTCTGCTGTCTGTGTGGAAAGCGCATGTGTTCTTTCGCTCTCCGGTGAAAAACACCGCCAGACCACAGAGGGGAAGACCAATGGATCCGGACCAACAAGAGCAAAGTTGTACAGTGAAAGAAAACATTGGTGCAGTCTCCCGAGGTTCCGACCCATCCCGCTTCCAAAACCATGTCCGAGGGCGGGCCAGACCGGGTCGCGGGTCCTTCCGTTCATATTCGCCACACGCGCGATGCAGCGGCGGCGGCCGTCAATCGATCCTTCACGCTTTGAGACCATAATGCCTCCGTAACCCCCTGCTAATTAAGGATGCTGCGAATTTATTCATTTATCCTCGGCAGGTTTTTCCCATGCTGACAGTCACGCAGGGTTTCACCTCACAGGGAGGTCATAGGTCAGAGCGTGTGTGCGATTTACGGTTTCCAGAGGCTGCAGCGAGGGACGCTTTGCCCCAAGCAGGTGCTGGAAGAGGCCACTCCGGATTTGCGGAGTGGGAATACCATATATACAGTACCATATACCACACACTATATAGAAGTAACAGTCAGGATACGAGGCCTTCACAGTGCTACTGTAGCCTTCAGCCCTTATATCTCTCTCCTTTTCTCTTTTTTCCCTCTCTTTCTCTCTCACTCATCCTCACTCTCCTTCCTGTCTCTCTCTCTCTCTCTCTCTCTCTCTCTCAGAGCATTGTCATTCACCCAAAGCTTATTCATCCACAAAGGAATTTCCTCCACAGCCCCGGCTAGTCTCCACACGTGGAGTGCACCATACCACACTCTTATGGCAGAAAAAAAGCCATAGGGGGAGGAGGAGGAGGAGGAGGAGGAAGAGGAGGAGGAGAGAACGTATCGGAATTAAAACATTAGCTGCTCGATTCCGGCAGTGATTTTCAATAATTGCAGGACGAAGGACGTTTCGTGGAAAGGTTTGTTGTTGAGGCAAAAAAAAAAAAAGAAAAAGAAAAAAAAAAATCTTCTGGAAAGAGAAGAGCAATGGGGGGAACAAGATCCCCTTGTGCATTTGAAATATGTGTCAGTGGCATATGCGTAGGGAGTATAAATCAACGCCTGTCACCCAGGAGACACGCGGCAGAGAGAGAACGGTGGCGCTGCGGGGCCCGGCCGTGTGCGGCTCTCAGCACACGGCCCAGCTCGAAGCCAGACAGGCCCCACAGCTGTGGCTAAATACAGACAGGAACTGTAGCGTTTAGTCCCTCGTCTGCATCTCCCGATGGGAGTACCTGGCGACGGGAAGAATCGCCACTTTCAGCCGCCCGGAGTTGCCGTGCCTATAACTACAGAAACCTCCTGAAACCACAAGTGAATTGCTCAATTGAGTGAAAGAGAGCTAGTCGTAATCACCATCTTTTGGCGTCCCATTACATGCAGTGGAAAGGCATGTCAAACAAGGCTATGGAGGAGAGGAATTCCTGGAAGGTGTATCGTGTAATGTCACATTTTACACAAGTGCTATAATCATGGCATTTGATACAGTTTAAAGGCAAACAGACGTGGTCCCGGTGCCGGATTTCAAAAGCGAAAGTGGTCAAATTTTGAACGGGCCTCACATTCATTCTGAGGGTAAATCAGTCAAAATCCTGCTCATATGAGAGAAATTATATCCCTGTGTTTTGAGACCAGCAAAATGTCTGCCTGCACATAAAAGCACATTCATGTATTCAATTCAACTGAAAAGTAGGGAAGCTCTCTCCCTGTCATTCTCAATAAAGACAAATATTTTAAAAGTCCAGTGAATAAGAAGGGGACCAGATTTTTTACTAGCGGAACATGTGGTGTTAAACTACAAGTCAAAGGTATGTATCACGTACACTGAAGTTGAAAATAAAGTCCAAAAAAAAAAAAAGGCAAATATATTATGGATCCTTCTTTATCTTGGAGTTCTGAAATCTCAGTTCGTGTTGGCAGGCCAAGAGCAGGGCCTAAATGCAACCTGATGAGTTCTGTCAGTCGATGAAAAGAAATCGTCTGGAAAGGAAAACATCTCGGCGCCCCGTGTTAGATACAAAACCTTTCACTGATGCAGAAAATCTCCCCCAGTCTTTGCGCTTTGTGTGGCGGCGGCCTCGTGACCAGCCCTTCCCACACGCCAGCTCTCTCACGGCGCCGTTAATGCCGAACCGTCACAGGAACCGAACGACTTCTCCGGAGCCTTGGGACCCCGGCCAAGATAAACATAGCTCAACCCGATGACATTGTCAGAAACGACATCAACAATGACAACGACGGAAAAAAAAAAGCCATAGCGGTAAATTGCTAGAAAAAAAAAAAAAAGCAACTGAAAAAACAGTCTTTCCAATGGAGAGCCCAACAAAACCTGCATCAAAGCCAACCCCTCAGCTCAGAATGTTTTAAGAAGAGGGGGGAAGCGGAGATGTGGTGCTCTTTTTACGGTAGGACCGTGTGCTGGCAGGGGGAAGCCGTGGATCCGCAGTGGTGACTCTTAATAAGGGGTGTAATAAATCCGTTTCCCCCGAAACCTCTCATTACGGCGAGAATAACACAGTTCGCAGGCTCCCACTCCCCGGCCCGGCTCACGCTGCCAGCTCTGCGCTGTTTGAAGTCCTCACTCAACCTGCCAGACCAAAGCCTCATCTCAGGGCCTGATTTGTGTAATTAGGGGGCAGCTGCAGTTTAGAGCATCAGGTGTTCTCTAAGAGGTTCAAGTCGAGTTTTTAGAAAGTATAATAATAGAACGAACGGCTAGTAACTACCTGCTTATCGCACGTGGAAACAAATTTCTGGTGAGAAAATTCCAGGCTAGCGAAGCTGTATTGTCCAATGGTTTATTTTCATTGCCTTTTGGACCTACTTACTCATTACTACATACAATGTACACAATGGACTCTGTTGGGTCGGGAAAAGACAACGTGTATTTTTTATTTTACAGGGATGGCATCAATGCATCAAACACACGTCCTGAAGACATTTTACTGGTACCATTAGCATTGGTGGCTAACTCAGGATGGCAACCCAACCACATGGCTAATGTGTCAACGTTAAGCTTATAGGAGAAATGCATGCAAGGGACAATTATAACCAAAGTTCAAGTCACTTTTAAAGACACTTAAAAGTTTTAGTTTGTAAACTTTACATTTTCTTGCTTTTATTATCCTTGTTTTAATACTTTTTGACCAGTTTTACAAATAAGTTCTTAAAATGTCTAATCTCAGACAATTCAATTAAATAAAGGTTATTAATCAGGATTAAGTGAGGGAAAATGAGAAAGGTATGTCACACTGTCATTGTGCGATAGGCCATATTCACCTGGAACGATGGAAGAATGGGTGGACAGCCAAGATGGCGTACCAAGTGCTTGGATCAGTGGGTGCCAAGGCTGCTGCGATGTACGTATGTAGCTGCAGTGCGCCTAGGAGAGATCTGGTCGATTGCTCCCCTCAGGTTCCTGCCTATCTCAGTTTCGCCTCATTTGTCTGCCTTCTTTCAGGGCTCTCCAAAGCCCCCCCTGGCAATCCTGGAAGGTTGGGGAGCTTGTGGCCAACAAACGACTTGGGGTAGATGACCTCTAAACGTCCTTGTTCGGCATACGCTCATTACAATGCGTTATGTCACCCCTGCTACTAACCACACTCACCCACAGTGGTTGAGGAGTCATCTTGTTGTGGGGAGAAAACAGGCTACCATAATTGTGGGCGGCAAAAAGAAAGATTACAGCACAAAGAGAGGGGAACGTCACCATAGCTGCACGCCACTCTGCTCACGTTCGAATCGAAACCTGGCGAGACGTGCCCTTCATTTCAGTCCAAGATCAGGCTGAGTAACTGGGGGGGGGGGGGGGTCTCGTAAATAAATCGGCAAGAAACAAACAAACCCATTCCCCCAACGACAGTACCATAATCCTCCCAATGAGCGCGCAAGGAGTATCCCAGCATTCAATGCTCCCAGATGTCGTTCCCTGTCCAATACCCGGTATAAATGTTTAATGGGGTGAGTACTTCGCATGCAGCTCGTGGTTCTGCACGCGCCGCAGAGTAAGCGACTCATCAATCATCGAGGAGGAGCCCAGAAGTGCATTCATTAACGCGCGGCACTCCAGGGGCCCCGCGGCCCGGCCAGGTGCCGCCACGTGATTGGCCGAGGCGTGGGTCAGGGGCGCTCAGCGGCGCCCGGCTGCCTGATGAGATTTTAAGACACGCGTCTGGGGTTGGCGAGAGCCCCGGCTTGCGGTTAGGAAGCGGGCAGGATGGCGCTCGACAAGGCAACCCGAGACAGAGGAGGCGCGGAGGCCCCGGCTACCCGAGATACCCCCACCTCCTCCACCGTGGGGCATCCAGCGAGCCCATACGCCGCTGCTTCCCCCGTTGGCAGGTAGCGAGAGAGAGGGGCAAAAAATAAAAATAAAAAACCTAAAACTGATCTGAAGAAAAATTGGAAGGAAAAAAATGACAGCGCGGTGATTGTAAGCTAATGAAGTCTGACAGGGAGGAAATGGCAGCTAGCTGAGGAGTACTGGACTCCAATCTCCAGCTCCGTATAAGGCCAGGACTGCATAGTTCATAAACTCCCCAGCACGTTCCTCTGCTGGCTGGTCCTAGACCGGACCTCTGCCCCTACTCCAGCCCCCAGCTCCCACCCCCCTTTTTTATTTTAAAGATGTGATCACAGAAATCTCCCGAGCACATGCGTGTTGAAGGGATTCAGTAAAACTCTGGTAAGTGTCAGGCAGAACTCCGAACTGGGAGCTTCTGAGTTCCCCCAGAACCTCACCTGCTTCCAATTATACCGGCTATGCACCTGATTGCACCTGAGCGCAGCACCAAGAGCTCTCATAAATCTAGTTATCCATATATGCCCCCAAATCTGGAGGAGTTCCTGAAAAACTTTGTCTTGAAGCTTGTAAATCAGGAGGAAACCGGGAACCAACGGCCAGACTCATCGATGAAAAAAAAAAAACACTGGCCAGACTGATCGATGTAAAAAAAACCCTGGCCAGAGTTATTAGCAAAAAAAATAAATAAAATACCACAAGTTGGGCCTTGCTTCCAACGTCAATTTATTCCTCTCTTATTTTAAGCTGTTACAATCGTACAGTCGTCTCATCACCAGACCCATGAGAGTTCTTACGATGATACACTACGTAAGCTACGCTAACTATGTTACTGCATTTCTCAGATCTCACTCTGGGTCTAGGAAACTTCTACCCCAAGTCATTTGTTTAATCCTGACCAACGTTTGGTGGTGCACCAACACGAAGCGCAACCAACCAATAACGACCTCCTGCTCTGTCGTCCCACCCACCTTTTCACCGAGCTTGATGACATAATTGCGCTTTAGGTAAAAGGCTGTCCTCTGGTGCAGTAACGTTAGTTTCTGTTTCTAAACGGTTTCTTTGAATACAGTCGTGTGAAAGATGCTGGAATTTGGGCATGCTAATTAAATTCAGCATGCTACGAACTGTCTAGCTAGCTACTCTGGTCTTGTAAATTGTTCAGTGTGGTCTGTAACCCATGAAACTGAAAGAGCATTTTCAACAATGACACGGCTAGTTTGATGCCGGTTGAGCCGCAGGTTTCATATGTTTAGCATTAGGTGAATGACTAGTCTCAGCCTCAGCCGCTTTGACGCACTTCGTACACAGCGTCTGATGCATAGGCTTGCAAAAGCTGGGTAGGACTGTGGGAAACTGACAGTCAGCACTCATTGGCTAGCAGCACTGTCAATCACAGTAGTGTGTGCGTATTTCTAGTATGACGCGATGCATTGGGTTTTATCAGTCCGCCAGGAAACAAGTTGTGCCAACTAATCAGTAGCTAGCGAATCCATCAAGAACAATGAGTGTTTCGGACCAAGACTAAGAGCTAAACGCTGGATTGACGAAAGTTTTTGAAGTTCACGACATTTCTTCGGTGTGATGGACTGTTTTACTGGAGATTGCCGTGCCATTTGTGTAAATCACATTTGTTTCACGCGGGTCTGTTCTTCTTGTCGCATTGTTTCTGAATCGACCATAGATGGTCTGTGGTTGGTTATATTGCATGTCAATGAAAGGCGCCATCTCGTCAAAGTGGGCGGCTCTTTACCGCGTTAGGCAAGTCTATGGACCAGACTTTGTGTTTATCACAAAGTCTGGCCTTTGCGAGACTAGTGAATGACTAACTTACTTCGTTTCCAACATTTAAGTAAAGAAGTCAAATTTGTTACACTTGTGGCAGACTAGGAGTGTGTACAACATAACAGTATTAAAATGACTGATAACATGGGCATCATTAGGATACACAGTCAAGCTATGCTGGTTGCCATACCTTAGCTTGCATCACGGTCAAATTTCGGAACTTTCCATTAACATTACTTTACTAATTTGCTAAACTTGTGTCAAAAATCCATACAGTATCTTAAAAAAAAACTGGTTATATCGAAATGCTTTGATGGTGTTAGCAACTGTGCCATCTTTGTTAAGTGAAACAAAGTCTGGGTGGGTCTAACCTGGGTCTAAACTAATTGAGTGATGACGCGTCGGTGCAGCCCATTTTTCCAACCACTTCCTCATTGCTGGTGCGACCTGCCAGTCATTGAATTTTGAACCCAAGATACGCCCTCAGAAAAGCAATTGGGGCAACAAAGTTTCACAGACTCTATATTTATGCAGTATGCCGAGCGTAGCGATTCAACGTAATATTTATTGAGTCTGGATGGAGACTAATCATAGAGAAATGATGGTGAAAGATGCCCAACCCCTCAGCCCCCCTCCCTGACTTTCAACCCATCCTCCCCCACCCTGGGGAAGAGGGAAAA
This sequence comes from Synaphobranchus kaupii, assembly GCA_029718625.1. Taxonomy (NCBI): domain Eukaryota; kingdom Metazoa; phylum Chordata; class Actinopteri; order Anguilliformes; family Synaphobranchidae; genus Synaphobranchus; species Synaphobranchus kaupii. The sequence continues at coordinate 42,755,737 of CM056380.1, forward strand.
ATACTCCATCAACAATGGCTGCTGAGATCCTGAAGGTATGCATAAAATCAGTTACCTCGCCCTAGATGAATGAGTCACAAATCACACAATAACTTAAGCGGTTTCTAAGACTGCTAATAGGTTTTAATTGACTAAGTGCCTGGGGCAGTCAGGAAGAGGCTCCTCCCCCCTCATCATTGAGCAAGTCTGTTCCTTTCTGTTGCTTTAACCTTGAGAAGTACTCTGAGGCGCGGCATTGTATAAAATGTGCTGTATAAATAAATAATTTTGAGTTAACCTTGCTCCGCATCAATTGTGTGTGACCGTGGTGTAACAAAAACATATAAATGGGGGTGTTTAAATCAGCTATTCTCGTTCGCTCACAGTGACTTGGGGTGCAAATAGCCACTCCAGCTTCTTACAAAAAATGTAATCCTGGAACATGCTCTCGTATATCACTCCCAGAGACTCCGTTGCCTTGGTGACCTGACAGGGAGTGTGGTTTGCCTGCCTCGACAGGTAACCTGCGATGGCGGGTTGCCAGATGCTCACATTTATCGGTAGCCGGAGTGACGCTAAGATGGGAAAAGCTTCCTCTTGCCCCCATTCCCCTCCTGCCCCGACATTGTGACTCCAGGTATGCACAGTATTTCAAATGTTTGCATTTGCATTTGTACGCATGTGTATTTGAAAAATGTTGCTGTACTGCCGATAACTCTCTAACACCTCCAGTTTGTGGATACACTTATTTGGGAGGTATATTTTGTATTAAGATGCATTTCTGGTGTATTTTTTCCCAGATCCGGCTACTCCGCCCTCCATGTCACCACGTCCTTCCATTGAGCGGCAACCATCCTGACCGCAGAACCGGACCGCCCTTGACCCCATCGCTGCCGCACTCATTTGAGAGACCAAGAACGGTTGAGAACCAACAGCGTGTGGCAAAACGACAAAGACTGGGGCCACTTCACAGGATTACCTACAGAGAAAAAGTCAGTCTCTGTCAAACGGAACTTTGCTAAAATAACATAAACACGGTTATTATCGCCGTAATTAGATCTCTCAGAATGTAATGACTCCCACCTCAAAAGAAACATCTCCAGCACTTTGATTTTGACAGTTCTATTAAGTAGGCAGGCAGTATTGCAGGAGAGTTGCAATAGGGTTCTCCCAGCACTGTGCATCCAATAATTCCCATCATCAGAATTAATGAGAGTCACCTATCCGCTCTCCTATTGCTACGCGCTAGAATCCATGAATAAAACAGAGGGGATCTTGAAAGATTTCTACCAATGTATCAGAAACAAATGAATGCAGAGGCTACGAGCCCAGGCCTAGAGCTGCAGAGAGTGACAAAGCAGACGGGGTTGTATGTTTATCTGGTCGATGAATAATGCTGTTCTGGTAAATCATTCTGCGCCACAGAAAAAGCCACAACATGGTGATTTGTGTGATATTACTGGCCATCCAAAATTTCCCCTGCACCTCTCCACCTACCACACACCCACACAGAGGCACATAGAACGCACAGAGAACACATACGCACACAGGCACACACACACACACACACACACACACACACACACAGATACACACATGAACACACACAAACAGACAGACACACAAACACACACACACACACACACACACACACACACACAGATACACACATGAACACACACAAACAGACAGACACACAAACACACACACACACACACACACACACACACACAGATAGACACGCACATGAACACTCACAGACAGACAGACACACACACACACGTACACACACACACGCACACACACGCACACGCACGCACACACACACACACACGGACGTATGGACCCACAGACACGCACACAAACACTCACGGACAGACACATACACATACACACACATACAGACACACAGACACTCTCTCTCTCTCTCTCTCTCTCTGGGTGACAGCATTCATTTCTTGGCCAGTATTGGAACGGTGTCTGAATGGAATGTGACTTGTTTTTGTTCTTCCCGCAGGCCTGTGTTAAGCGCGAAGCTCAGTTCCATATAAGGGCTTGGAACAGGTTACAGCCTCACAAGAGAGCCACTTACAGTAAGGCAGCACACACATTTTTATTAATTTCATTTTCTTTTTACCAAAAGCAGCTCTCTGGCAGATGACCAAATAGCTCCTGAAACCTTTCCTTAAATAGAACAGACTCGGACGAGGAGGAAAACGATATTTGTAGTGAGGATCCATTAGGCCCCATTTCCACAGACTACACATAAAAGCATCAACAAAAAAGAGAATAATTTGAGTACTGTTATATATTTTACTGAATTTTAAGGAGACCAGTGAAATAACAAAGAGTACATGTACAATCACCTCCATAAACATGAGAGCCAGTCCGAATGCCTGACAGTGCAAATTGCTAAGTTAAAACGTTGGATAGTCACACCCTTCGATAGGACTCAAGAATTCAAATCTCTGTATGCTCAAAAATGTAGAAAATTCCGATATGTAACATGTGTAAAGCAGTTGATAACACATTTTGACGGCAGATTACAGTTAATTCAATAACTGCATGCCAAGAAACAGCCCATACATACAGTTTTAAAGCCTCATAGACATCCTCTACCCACAGTGCTTCAGTCTCTGACAATGTTCATTAAACAGTATGAAATTGTGTCATACTAATTGCAATTTCTACTTTGTGTGTGGCTCTTTATTATAAGTATGAAATCTTTTCAAATTCCACGTTGTGTAGTTCCACGTCGTTGTAGTCGCATGTGACACACTGCAATGCAAATCGCCCTTTGGGACTATGGAGATTCACTCTACTCTACTCCAGTCTTTCCCATGATGCTGTGGAGGTTGCAGGTATTTTGGTGGGTGGGGTGTACTTACCCACTCTGAAGTTGGGGGCTGTGAGGGTGTCGGTGGCGTGTCCATTCTCGCTGATGATGGTGGTGGTGTTCCCCTTCTCACAGCTGTTCTGGCACTTCCTGCCATTACAGGTGACCTTGCAGATTGTGGGAGTGAAGACCACCTTTATGCGCCCCGTGTGGTTCCCCACTGCCAGCCAGGACGCCCAGGAGAGGAACAAGAGACAAATCAATTTTGTATCCATCGGTTACGCCCCTCACGCCAACCCAAACTTTCCCTAAAGAGTTCAAAGTTAAAAAATAAAATAAAATAAACCCAAGGCTGCTTCAGAAGCACCGCTGCTCCCTCTTTCTCTCCCTGTCTTGATCTTTCTTTTTCGTTCTCTGTCTCTCTCTCTCTCTCTCTCTGCTCTTAAATCCAGTGGCGGCTCGGACACATAAGCGGGAAAAAGAAGAAGAAGAAAAAGAAAAGAAAAGGTTCAGCAAACAAAACTCTGGGATGCGGTCCAATTCCTCATCAAAAAGTCAAGTTCCCTGAGAGCGGGTATTAGCCGATCACAATGCCATGCTTTATTCTGGGACGGATAAAAAGTGGGCATGGCAACCTGGCCTGGGGCCTCGTTCTCCCGCCCTCTACTTCCCAGCCAACCGCGCGAGGCACAGTCCAATCCCTGCTACCTCCGAGCCCACTTAAAAAACCCCTGTCATACTGGCGCGTCCCTAAGATCGCAAGATTGTCTCCAAGTGGTGCTTTGCCGGGGATGAAGGCGCTGCTGCCCGCATCGCCTAAAAAACCCGTCCACCACGCCCACGCCCCCCCCCCCACCCCTGCCTCACCCATCCAGCCTCTCCACTCCCCTCCCCTCTGGTCCCAGACCCAGCCCTCAGATGTGCTTGGAGGGGCGCTGTCTCCAAACATCTGTCTTGGGTCTCCTGCATCACACACCACAGGAACACGTTCCAACCTTTTCCCTTTTTTTTTTTTGCCTTTCTTGAGCCAAGTGACGCAAGTTGCTGCAGACAGCTTCTCTCCTCTCCTCCTCCTTCTCTTTCTCTCCCTCTCTATCCCTATGCATAACTCTCTCTCTCACTCCTTTGCTCTTTTTCTTTCCATCTCTCGCTCACTCTCTCTCTACAGTTCCCCTTCACAGCTCCTTGGCAGAACACCCCCCCCCCCCCCCCACCCCCCGCCCTGAATGCCCGGATTCCCGAGCTCTACGTTTCGTCTGCGGTTGTCAGCTGTTCACACCAGACAGCGGAGAGAAGCAGGGACGGCAGCCAAAAAGTCATTAAAAAAATGCGCAGGCAGGACTGGTGTGTCGGAGCTTTTTTCACCCACCTCAAACTCTTGAAAGGGGAGAGAAAGATTCAATAATCCTGCTAGATATTTGACAACAGTTGTGTATTCCATCTTCAGCAAATGTCACATAGCTTCTCTGCTTGGAGTCGACTTTCATCGTTCTTTTGTTGAATGTAATAAGTTTTGTGTTAATAAATCAGTTTTAAAGGAATTCAAGATCATTTCGGGAATAAGAATAATATTTGGAATCATATAGTTATTTGGAATTTGAGAAAATATTTTAGTTAGTGACTGCTTATCAAAGCCTCTTGAAATATGTCTTGGTTTTAACAGAGCAATTAAACCTCTGAACTGTGTTGAAGGCATTTAAAATCCACCTGATGTAAAAAATGTAATTGAATAAGAAACCCGAGACGATTTTCAACAATAAAGGAACAGCATCAAAGCCCATAAAATGTGGCAGAAGAAGTAAGTGGGTTTGTGCCTTGCAGACCTTATAATGATTTCAGGCTTCGTTCTGGCCTCTGGCTGCATGATGGAGTTCAGAAACACACACCATGAAACTCCCTTCAGTTGCTCCTGACTGTTGAAATGTGCTGCAACTTTTTACCCATGATGCCATGCATTAGACAGCTCCTGCCTCCACGCCACGTGGGTCCGGGATTCCCCTCCTCTCAAGAGCGCTTTCTTCCATCACCTCGTCTTACTGCAACACGGACAAAATACGTTTTCACTCCCAAAACCCCTCTCCCGAAAACCAATCTGATCGTACGCTGCCTTCGACCTTCCGCGCCATCGCCGTTACTGATGGGCCTGCGGCTCAGGGGCCGTACAGGTGCGAAGAGTAGCCCCTCCCACAGAATGCGTTCCACTTCCTTATCCCCACAACCGTTTAACAAGGGATGCGGGATGACAGCGCCCCATCCCTCGCCAGATCCCCCGGCGTGTACGACATAACCCTTAGCTGCTCTGACATGGGCCCCGAACAGGGAGTCGCTCGTCACACTGGTGAGAAAACATGCTCCCCTCCCTTTCCCCTCTATAGGGGAAAAAGCTCTTCACACAGAGCAGCGTTAGATGGGTTTGCATAGCATATGGGAAGGGACCTCTGTGAGATGTCTACGGCGAAGGAGACATCAATCAACACAGTGAAAGCCAGAGTGGAGAAGGGGGGGGGGAGGGGGTGTGACGAGAGCCATGCTTCTGGTTCGACTCCCGTCCACGGGGGGGGGGGGCGGGGGTAACGGATGGGAGTCCGGAGAGCAGATCCACAGAGGAGGCCTGTCAGGGAGTTGACAGGAGCCTCGGGGGCTGACATTCGCCATAAGGCCGGAAAATCGCACATCGCACATGCCTCCGCGGGGAGGAATGGATTTTCCTGACAGAGAAACGGGCCGAGCAGAACCACAGTGCAAACATTTTCCGGCGCTCCGGTCCACCGGCATACAGCCCAGCACCACCAACCAGCAAGACATTACATCACAGAGTCTATTTGCTCAACACGTCTCGCCGTCCTGGAGGACTAGCTTCGCATCGCCGTGCCGATTCCCTGGCTCATTAACACTGGCACGTTTTACCGTTTAATGAGGAGAAACTGGGGCAATGAGTCTCGCACAAGGGCAGCACCACTCTTGAGCCGAAAACGAGTCACACACACCGCACCCCCACCCCCCCCCCCCCACGCCGGCAGAGGTTCGATGCCCCGCCTTCTGACCTGTGATCTCTTCTCTTTCGGTTATCCACATTGCAAAAGGTGGCCAACCCAGGTCCTGGAGAGCCTCAGGGTCTGCTGGTTTTTGGTGTTACTCGGTACTTAGTTGATCAATTAAAGCAGCCGAGTTAACTCACCTCGCCCGGTTTCTCGGGTCTAAAGCGGTCGTCCTAATTTAGGTGAAAACAAAAAACAAGCAAACCCTGTGGCTCCCCAGGACCAGGGCCAGCCAGTCCTGCTCTCTGCTTTCCACCTGTCTGAATAAAGCAAAGAGCAGACTGTCCTTCTTATTCTCTTACCACTGGACCACAGGAAGGGAGTTCCTGAGTGGCTCAGCCGGTAAGGCATAAGGCATGACAGTGTAGGCCTGGAGGATTGGCGGTTTGGCGGATTGGCCACGTATTTCTGTATTTGTCGGTTAGAGACTCAGCTGTGTCGGTAGCTGGCTATGACCGGGAGACCACAGCGGTGTGACGCAACTGGCTTTGCGTTGCCAGAGACAGGCTGGGTTTAATTTGCCTGGGGTTTGTCAGGTTTCCACTGAATTAGCTCCTCCTGGCTAGCAGCTCCAAGCCAGGCTACCAGCTGCTGTCTGAGAGAAAGATAGGAATCACCTTAAATCAGCGCTGCCTGTGGTAGTGCTGTGTGGCCGGAGGGGGTTAAAATAGCCACTGGTCTGCAGGTGGGGCATTGGTGAAGTGCAGGTGTGGGTGGCCCCCCCTCAAGAGGCCCCTTCCCCCCCGGTGAATACAAAAATTGGGGAGGAAAAGAGGGGGATAGTTCCACCTCCTCAAATTCAAACCCGCAGTCGGATTCCGTTCCCCCCGCTGGAATGCATGGGCTTAAACCAGGACCTGAGCAGGGAAAACGGGCCGAGACTGTGGCCCCCAAGGCATTGTGGGAAGAGGGAGGCATGAGCAGAACGGCCTGTGAACGCTGTTGTGTCTACACGACCCACGAATAGCCCCGTCAACGTGAACCCACTCAGCAGTGTAAACACTCCGAGGCACTGGGAATGTCCATGGGACACAGTGTCGGCCTTTTATTTACATTAACGTATATATATGGCATCAAATATTTATTATGTCTCATAACAAGACATATTTTTAACAAGCAAATCTGCCATCTGTTATGTCATTCATACATACCACGCTTCATTTGAACTCATGGTGTTTCTACGTACGCATATATAAATACACATACAGTACATACGCAGAGAGAGAGAGGCACAATATCAGAATATTATGTCTATTTAAAGGCATTTACCACTGGCTACGTATTCATACTGGAAATCATGTAGAGCAAAGGAAGAGATGGTGCTTTGATCTTTTGTCTAAACTACCGCTTTAGTCCTGTGGTTGTTCTATATTCATAGGCTGCCGTGTGCCGCTTGGCTCATTCACACACCTCAGTAGCGCCATTTAGCAATTGAGGGGTTCTCCGTTCAGTGACAGTTTATCGCCTTGCTCTGTCATTTCATTTTCTCACCCCCCCCCCCCCCCGCCTTTATCTAAAATTGCCCTGTGAAAAAGAGGCCAATAATTCATTTTCGACAGCGTTGTGCAGCAGGCAATGTTTAAGTCTTTATGGCATTACCACTGGGGCTGTAATTTGAAAATCCAACTGCTGCTCAGCCTCAAACACTTCGGTGTCCCCCCCCCCCCCCCCACCTCCATTACAGCAGATGTGCGCAGGGCCCCAGCGGCTTCTCTTTCCGAACACAAAAATTGTGATGGTGGCATCATCAAATTAGGATTTCAACTTGCCTTTTTTCACTGTGATGAGGTAAGTTGTTAATTACCACACAAAAAAACACAAAAAAACAGGAAATTCCTTGGGAAGATGTTTACAAAGCGGTACAAGGGAGTAAAAATATGTGAGGTTTTAACTGAGTGGGATTAGAGACACTCGAAAGGTAAACGGCAGATGTTAGCTCTCAGAGCCCTCGCCCCACGCCCACTGTCCTTCCAACTTCTAAACATAGATTCATCTAAACAATTACCCGCATTCGGCGGATCAAACGCAGAGGCAAACAAGGCGGCGCTTAAAGCTAACATGCCGCCGCATCGGCTAAATATCAGTGCAGGCGCTGAGAGGAATTAAGCTGGCGGGCAGGCCTGGAGATTTTGTCTGTGTTGACATTGGTGATGGGAGCCGGCCCACGGAAGACCGAGACGTTGCGTAGCGGCAAAAAACGCGACCGGCTCCCGTAACGTGAGGAAGCTGCGTCCAGGTGCCCTGGTAACGACATGCTGATATCAGCAAAGCTATCAGAGATTAATGGTGGAGGCCCGACTGTGAGCTGGAAAAACAAGAGCTCTCAGAAACTCGCTAAAGCTTGACGAGGACACGGGCCGCCGTCGGCCTGCTCTCTCCGCCGGACTGTCACTCTGTCATCATGGAACTTTCCGGGCTCGCTGCCGCTCGAACGCCCGGCCCAGGACAGAGTGCCAAAGAGCGGTTGCCTGGGAGCGGTTGCCGATTCTTAGCGCAGAGCCGATGACACGTTTATGAAAAATAAAATTTATTTTGAAGAATAACATTTTTTTTTGTTTTTTTTTTGCCGTATTGTTACAACCGCGACCCGAGGAGCTGGCTGTTTTGCCAAGCTGCCCCCCCACCCTTCCCCCGTCCCCCAACAGCCCTTGAAAAACCATTGGTTAAAGAGATACACGCACTCATTAAGGGTCGTTAAGACTTATTAATTGATCTGATGCAGCGATTTAAGGATTTGAAAGAGCAAGGCCAAGCTGCAGCTGAAATCATAGCCGGGAATGGGTGCATTCAAAAGACAAAGCATCACAGAAATCATTTTCAAAATAGGGCATAATGGTTTGTGAAGGCCAATACTTCAGATTCTCAAGTGTTTTTTTTGTCACTTCAACATGTCCATAGAGGAGGGCGGAGAGAGAGAGAGAGAGGGGATAAGGGGCGGCGCTCACCTTGGAGGGGGATGGGCCTGTCGAGGGGCTGGCCCGAGGTGTGCACCTGGGTGTGGGTGTGGTAGTATTTGGGCTTGATGACAAACTGCTGGCTGGAACCTTGGCGCACAGTCATGGAGAGGGGCGAGCGGACACTGCAAAAAAGACAAAGTGGCATTTCAACAATACAAATATTCACACACAGCACACACGCTGAAGATGACAAACGATAAAACACGTGAAACAAATGCACTCCTTTATCCTTAATGCACACTTTATGTTGCTCCGGCTAAAGTCATTGCGATCTAATGTAATCTTCTACAAAATATAAGAGAATTACTGAGAGACCCCAGGCACACATGATGTATATTGTTGAAAATGTTGTCTAGCGAAAGTACATATAGATCTGTAGACATTAGGAAATGCATTCTGGCATCTGCTCAACGATGATTCATTACACCTTACAGTAAGCGGGCGACCAGTTGGCTATCCGACTGAAATGCACAACAGTAGAGACTCCATCCTCGAGTAATGAAGCCATTCAGAGGAGAGGACGCGACTACTGCGCTCTGCTGTTATTACCTTCAACGCATATCGGGCAATAGACTGCTCAGCGACCAACTACAGACACCTTTGATGATACTCCTGGACAAGCGCCAAAGCGTTTAAGCATTTCCTTTTTTCTTTTTCTTAAAATATTTTTAGGGCTTTTCGGATTTTTATTGGACAGCGCAGTGCAGAGAGACAGGGAGAATGGGAGTGAGAGAGAGGGAGAGACATGCGACAAAGGTCACGTGGCCGGACTGGAATCGCAGAGAGTCAAGGCCCGCAACGAGCATGCGGACAGTGCTCTACAGGCTACGCCGACGAGGCAGCCCGGCATTTAAGCGTTTTCAACTTTAAATGCACCCTTCTGTGGCTCACATGCACCGTCAGACGAACGCATGAGGATTCTATGCTTGACAGCTGGATAACCACTTAGCCGAGTGCTTAATCATACTTTAGCAGTGACTGACCGATAATAAACCAGCTCAACGGCGCCCGGTATATTGTCGTCAATGCACTGTGGGGGATTTCGCTTCCCGAACCGTGGACAGACAACCACGTGCGGTTCTGCTGCCATTAATCATGTGTCTTAATGGGGCCTGAAGCAGCCGGCGCTGCCAAATACACCTGTAGCCCATGTGAAGCTGGAGGGCTGCCAAGCACCGCCTCGTTACCCTCAACTGAATCCTTTCAGAAGTGACCCGGGCCGGCCCCGTTTCCCTGGAGAGCAGCGTGAGCTCTTCCCCTATCAGTTTGTTTTATTTGGAACATCAGGGGGAGAGATAGCTGGTAATCTACACCAGTAGAGTCAGAGAGGAAGCACACAGTTTAGCTTCGTCAAGTTATTCTAACAGTCACCTAGTGAGGGGGGGGGGGGGGGGGGGGGGGTGACCTCATGGAATCCTTTTAGAATCAACCCGACCCTGTCCATCGAGAGCTGGTAAAGCTCAGTGTCTTGGGGGGGTCCTTAGATTTCAGAAAACTGGGGGTGAAGTTATCCTCTGGGAGCGGACGGGTAAGGCAAAGCAGGCCAGGCCAAATCACTGGGGCCCGAGTCCAGAAGAACCCAGAGCCCATCTGATACCAAACATAATGGAGGAGGCGGAGGAGGAGGAGGAGGATTGTGGTTGGGGGTACAGCAGGAGAGTGAAAGAGAGTGAAAGAGAGAGAGAGAGAGAGAGAGAGAGAGAGAGAGAGAGAGAGAGAGACAGGCCGAATGCTCTGGGCTGAGACTGCCAAAACAGTTGTCACTCCGCTCATCACTCCACTCCACACAGCACCAGGCTGCACAGATGAGTCCTGCTTTGTTCATTTGGGAGGAAGAGAAATCTGGTAATTCGGTGCATGAGCTCTGAGTAATATTAGCAGCGACAGCTGTGACATTTAAATGTGCACCCGTGTCAAATCATTAAGTCTGCTTGCCCTGCACTAAAAAATGTACACATGTACATACGTGCAAGCAGATACAAATACACACATACGTATGTATATGCGCGCACACACACACACACACACACACACCCACAAGCATAGACACACAAACGGAAATGGCTGTGATCACAATCTCTTGTGACTCCGCCCCCGTCCCCTCGGAGACAATGACATCACAGAGGGCTTCACACTGCTGCATGTCTGACCTTTCCTGCCACCTGGCATGTTCTTCACATTTGCATACATCTCCATAGGCCCCCTGCTCAGACTGGCTGGGCTAATTAGACCTGGCTCCATAACGATAACTGGGCTGTAATCTATCCTCTCTCATCACAACAGCCAGCAGGCTTTTTCACAGCAAAAACAGGCCGCTGACAAAATCAAGCATCAATCATTTCCGTGTCAACTTCTCCTCCTCTTTGTCCTGTCCTCCATCCCTCCCTCTCCCTCTCTCTTTCTTACTCCTCCCCCCCCCCCCCCCCCCCCCCACCCCCCACCGCCATTTCATGTCTTTCATTGCCTCAATGACTTCTTGGAAAAAGTTGCACGTTTTGTCTTCTTTGCAGAAGAAAAACAACAACAACCAAAAAAAAAAAAACTAAAGGCAAAAACCCATAACAAGGAGCTAAACTTGTCAAAACTTCTCGAGATCCTCTTTCATCTCCAACACCGGCGTTCTCCTGCTCGTTATCTTTACAGGTACCGTTCGGTAGGTCTGCCGGTGAGCAATCCACTCTGAAGTGTCCTCGAAAGTCACAGACGAGTCACAACAAAACCGTGTTTTTACAACACGAGAAGACGCAAGTGCACTTGGCGGTCGCGAGACTGCATTATCATGCGAACACTTGGGTGTGATGACTGAGAACAGGCCGTGCAGTGAGTGTACTGTCAGTGCTGTTATCTGCGGTTTATACCTTTCCGTGTAATTTTATCCATTTCTCCTCTACAAGTCTCTCAAGGCCACAGGGCATAAAACACAAATCTCCTTTGTTTCCCCTCCTTGGCAGTGAGACGTATAGTAATAACATTTCTATCCATTTGTTTTAACTGGAACAGTTGGGGAGGAGAGAATTAGCAGACTACACTGTAATACAGTGAGAGTGAAACTACACTGACACAATTTTAGTTTTGTCGAATTATTCAATACCGACAACACTAGGAAGCACACTCAAAAATAGAATACAAGCTATTATATTCTGTTGAACAGAATACAATTCATATAACGCCAGCTGGCTCTGAATTTGATCGTTACTTTTGTCTATAATCCCTCCTTAGTCTGTTGATTTTCCTACTCACCTTTGATGAGACATATTCGGTTATTAGCGGCGCAAACAGCGCTAATTACGCCCGAGCCTTTTACTTTTCTACTCATTCTAACAGCGACCTGATGAAGGGAGGCCCAATTCGAGGGACCCACACTGAGCACGCTCCCGACAAAGAAGATGGATTTCAGGGGGAACCACAGTCCTCTTGGGGAGAAGAGCGCTCTGTTTTCAGAGAGACGGGACCCCCTGGGGAGGAGGCCTGGGAAGCCTGACGCGCGGATCAAACGGAAAATTCCTCCTGGAATTCCAGGAGGGCCCCCGGCAAGTACAGGGTGGGCAGTTAGTCCCCGGATCCCTCTGTTTTCCCAAATCTGGAGAATTCACCTCCCTGCCTGCCTGACGTAATGCGCTTGAACAAAGAAGCGAAGTGTTCTGGCCTCTCCAGTCACACCTTTTCCTCCATGGAGAAGTCTCTTCTCTTCTTCGGCAAGGCTCCCGTTCGAGGGACACTTTGACGATTCCCCCAGCCCCTTACAAAAAAGGCACCGCCGTCTGCGACCGCGAGACAGATGTGAACAGGAGACGGACCCTTACCGAGCGGGGGAGGGGGGGGGGGATGGGGTGTCCCAACCTCAGTCTCGCCGTTGGCTCACTCAAAGGCTGAAAGTAATCTTTGGCACAGGTTCAGTCGCTTCTCTGAGCTGTAAACTAATCAATTTGTCTGGAGGGGAACTCTTTAATGGATCCCTGAGGAGCCTGGGTTTGACAAGGCCCGGCCCGACTCCACGGGAGGGGACAGGGCTTTCCCGGAACCCTGAACGTCGCAAGCAAGCGAAAACACACTCTCGATTATTTCACCATTAATAACACACCCACACACAATTCTCCTGTCTTCTCCAACTTAAATAGGATAGGAGCAAACATAGTTACCACCAAACATAGTTAAGCTGTTTAACCACATGCTTCCGTTTGGTCACTGAGTGACTACAGCACAATAAATGGCAGTTTATTACACCGTGTTCATTAACGGCCATCAAACAAGCCTTAAACCATCACTCTGCTGCCAGATATGCAGTAGATATGGATGGATCACTTTAAGGGTTTTTTCTCCTGACAAATGTTCTTACTGAACTCCATGGAAAAATAAGTCAGGAGAAGAAACCCTTCAAGTTATCCATCCATATCTACTGTATTTCTGGCAGCAGAGTGATGGTTTAAGGCTTGCTTGATACGTCAGACCCTTGATGACTTACAGCCATTTCGCCAACCATGTATTCCATACTGTTCCAGCATAATTTACAGATAAATCTAGTCCCACCCCCAATTCCCATAGAGATCCATTCAAATGCAGAGAGGTTATAGTATCACTTGTAGGAGTACCAGGATATGTGACCAAATATTAAAAATTATTACTTTATTCTACATTGTTAAACTGTCCAATATTTTTTGATTCCCGAAAATGGGGGGGACTATGTACAAAAGGTTCTCAAAAGCTTGTAGGAGTACCAGAAAATAAGATTTCAAGAGTCTTTTGATATTGTTGGGTCACAGACATCAGGAAGTCATGGCATGCAAAGGATATGAGACCAAGTATTAAAAATGATTACTTTACTCTACATTATGTTAAATTGTCCAATATTTTTTGATGCCCAAAAATGCGGGGGACTATGTACAAAAGGTTCTATAATTTCTAAACGGTTCATCCGGTTCATATATACAGATCCTTTCCAAAAAATTTGAATATCATGGAAAAGTTTTTTTTCCCCCCCATAATTCCATTCAAAAAGTGAAACTTTCATAGATTATATTCATTACACACAAAGTGAAATATTTCTAGCCTTTATTTGTTTCATTTTTCATAATTTTGGCTTACAGCTCCAGAAAACCCCCAAAACAGTATTTCAAGAAATTAGAACAGTGTGTCGAAAATCAGCATTTACTTCAGTTATTTCAGAGAATGAATGTTTTAGACTGAGTGTCACACTATCATCTAATTTACTCAAAACACCTGCAAAGTTTATCTCAGTTTGGTTCAGTATGGGGAAGACTGCAGACTTGACAATTGGCCAGAAGACCATCATTGACACCCTCCAGAAGACGGGTAAGCCACAAAAGGTCATCGCTAAGGAGGCTGGCTGTTCACAGAGTGCAGTGTCCAAGCATATCAATAGAAAGTTTAGTTGTAGGGAAAAATGTGGCAGGATAAGGTGCACAAGCAAAAGAGATGACCGTAGGCTTCAGCGGATTGTCAAGCAAAGACGATTCCAAAATTTGGCGGAGATGCAGAGGGAGTGGACTGAGGTTGGAGTCAGTGCTTCAAAAACCACCACGTACAGACGTATCCGGGACATGGGCTACAACTGTCGGATTCCTCGAGTCAAGCCACTCCACTCATTCTCTGAAATAACTGAAGTAAATGCTGATTTTTGACACACTATTCTAATTTCTTGAAATACTGTTTTGGGGGTTTTCTGGAGCTGTAAGCCAAAATTATGAAAAATTAAACAAATAAAGGCTAGAAATATTTCACTTTGTGTGTAATGAATCTATAATCTATGAAAGTTTCACTTTTTGAATGGAATCATGGAAAAAAAAAACTTTTCCATGATATTCAAATTTTTTGGAAAGGATCTGTATATAGTGTATATATAGATAAAATATAACCTTATATATAAATATCCTCTTAAGCCATGATAAAAGCAATATGATCTGCAATAATTCTTAAAGAATGTAAAGACGTTTCAGTCTAAAGGCTGTTTAGACTGAAACACCTTGTGACTAGGTCTGTAATCGAATGTTGTGCACTGCTTAAAAATACAGATAATGAATATGTGAAAAATTAAAAGTATTTATGTAAAATAAAACATGGAGGACACACAGTACCACCCAGTTATATGTTTTTCCAACTGGAGTGAAAAAATTCTCATGTATGGTTCCTCATGTGCAAGAAAAGTATGCATCAATTTTCAGGACCAAAAGGGAACGAGTTGTACAAACACAACATAAAAACGGCAAGTGTTCAGCACTGCTGTAAATTACACTCTCAGCGACTATTCAATGGACAAATGATTTTTATCTTCGAAGGGTCCAAACCTTTTTTCTTCCAGTTTTGTGGTTTCCTGATTTTAGGAGCTGAAGAAAGAGGAACGATGTGTGAATGGGCGTAGAAGCCAATCGGCTACATCGCGGAGGAAATTGTGCGCATACAGCGCTGTCGGCGAGTCGCTCTCTCTGCCTTTCAGCTCCACCAAATCGATACCTGAGGTCTGCGGGTGTGAAGGCCACCGTAACGCTTGGGACGATGTTCACCCGTAGATGACTGACAGGAGTTCGGAAACAGGTGGGCAACATGCCCTAAAGGGCTATCAGGTACAGATGTTTTTCCACTGTTCTAGCTGGAAAGCCTAACAGGATCAAGTGTCAGGATATTATAACAGGAGAACCTGAAACTAGAGCCGTTTATGTACCTGTCTGACTGTCTGGCTGTTTAAAAAAACAAAAAAAACAATTGAGACGCAATCTGCAACAACACCAGACACTTGAAAAATACTTTGAAAACATGTTAAAACATAAACGGATGTAACGCAAAATGATCTCATGACACGGGACTCGAGAATTGTACAGTTTTGACATTTCAAAACTAGACCCTCCACAGATGGATCCATGCAATTCGAAGCTAACAAAATGGACACATTAAAACAGCGCAAATCACAATGAGGATGTCCATCAGGAAATCAGCACCATGATATTGAGATAAAATTACATATCTGTGCCATTGATAACGTCACGTGACGCTGTAATGGCGACATGTAGTCCAGCTGTCTCTCGTGTTCGTGTTTGTTAATTTGAATGTGTTTTGTTGTGTCAGGCTTTTGTTTTTTGTTTTTTTCATGCGCTGTGTGTCTGTTGTGGGACGGGGAAGCAGGCTGGAGATTTTTTGGGGCACTCCTGCTGCTCGTTTTTATAATACTGACAAATTGTCTAGCGGGGATGATTTTGTTTGTGGTCGTCACCATGGAGACGCATTCGCATTATGCTCGGAAATGTCCGTTGGATCTGCAGCTACGGAGTTTACAATCGCTCTTCACCGGAGTTGAAGATGTCGGGACTGATTTGGGACTGCGGGCAATCTTCAGAAAGCCACCAGGGAAGGAGAAGATAATGCGGGGGAGAAGTGAGGCGGCAACTGGGAAGGCTGAGCTCCGTTTCGACAGTGGACAAAGACCGCAAAACTGCGTGTAGCCTATGGAGGAAAGTCGTGGAGGCGCCGAGGCAGACTTGTTGGACTGGTTGATGACATTGGACATCTCGGGAGAGCGGGGGCTATTTTAATCAAGACGTTTGGCTGTATATATATTGGCATTTTATATGTTTGTTTGTGTATTGTGGGTCTGCCCCACTGTCTATGTCTTTTTTGTTGCTGGTGGCTACAACTGAAGTTCCCTTTCGGGAAAATAAAAGTTATTCTATTCTATTCTATTTTTCACTCACACACACAGACACACATATAGACACACAGACACACATATACACACACATACACAGACACACACACATACACAGACACACACACAAACACATTTTGGAAGCAACAATGCGTCAACTTGTCACTCTGCCCGCCAAATGTCCCTACGGCCAAAGAGAATCTTTGACCTCTCATCTCCTAGCGACAAGACACCATCACAACACATCCCTTCAGCAATATATAGTCCCTTTGAAATGACACATCCAGAGACCTTAACTGGCAGATTGACAGAGATGGTTCCATCACTGCGTCCCAAAGGGTTTAACAGCTATCTTCAATTCACTCCGGGGAGGAGGAACCACAGGCAGCCGTTTGAGCTGTTTTTCTCTGGGTTAACAACGTAAACCACAGAGAGAGCCGTTTGCACTCCACAGGTTAACAAAGTGCCACGGCTCAGCTACTATGCTTCAAGTGTCGCTGCGTTTCCCAGCACCTTCCGGCAACCACCATTACCACGGTGGCATGAAAAGCCACCTCCTGCCACGCAGAGCGGTGATGCCTGCAAACCGATTCAAATAACCAACAATAAATCATTATTTCTGTGGCAGGATTTTATATTTTTTTAAAGGAGTGGCCACACCAGAAATGCTGCAAGAGTGCTTGCTCGTAGTCCACTGACAGGTTGTTAGGCAATCGAAGCCGGTTGTCAAGCTTCTGTTTACTGATTTCTGAAAACTTAATGTCCACCTCTTAACTCTGGGACTCATGCCAGGTACTCAGGTAAAGACACGGACACAATGAAATCAGCATACCATGGGGTATGAATTTAACGGCTCATTAAATAGCACAGTAAAAGTTCGCTGCATCCTCTGGCTGTTAATCTGGCTCGTCACTGATAAGTTTTTTTTTTAAAAGATGTAAAATTGGACCCATTTGTAATAGGGCTGGTCACATGACATGATTTACCATGTGTGACGTAGGCCAGAGTAAACAGTGCTAGTAGCCAGATAGCTGTGCTATAAGCTGCTGACCTTAACCCTTTGCGTAGCACCAGCAAGACAAATTAAGTTATAACAACACTCATCCGGCGGTGAGTGTTTTAAAAAAAAATATATATTTCTTAGGGCTTTTTCAGATTATTGGACAGCAGTGTAAAGAGACAGGAAGAATGGGAGCCAGAGAGAGGTAGATACAAACGACAAAGGTTGCGCGGCCAGATTCGAACCACCGACGTCGCGGCTCACAATGAGCATCTGAGACACCCTGTCTGGCCATTTTTAAACACCAAAGAAAGAGGGCGTACAGTACAGATAATTCACAATCTATACATTATTTTGGAATCAGAAGATTACATATCTTCTACTTGGGCTACTGGGCAAAGTGCAGTAACAAAGAATTCAGACTATAAGACTTTTACTTTATCAAAGACGAGAGACTTATCTAAGCTCCACTGCTGGAAGAAATACAAGCAACAGATAGAGTGGAAGTACCCAGAGATTGAATAATTGATTCGCGGGGGTTTATGACACCGTTGCAATTTTACACACAATAATTACCAATTATGAGCATGCAGTTGCAACTCAATTCAAATGGAGCTTTATTGGCATGACAAATAACTTTGTGTTGCCAAAGCATAGTAAACAATTTCAAACAATAACAATAAACAGATATTAAAAAAACAATAAATAACAATAATTAAATACTATATAATTGTATACATGCACTTCTACAATCACTATATATGCATACATACAGATGTACATACCATATAACACATATACACACATATACAGTTACCGTATATAAATGTATACGTACATACATACACACACACATATATATATATATATACATACACACACATATACTGTATATATATATATATATATGGGCCATTCTATAGAAGTCGTGCAAATTGAGGGTTGGAGAAAAGTGTAAATTTGTATTCTTTTTGCAAAATTATTTTATAATATATGTGTTACACTTTATCTGAAACACATAAATATACTAGATGTACAGTGCAATCAAATGTAATTTTTTCAGAATAAGGATGAACTTACTGACTGCTCCTAAATATGTCACAACCGAAACATGGTGTAAACCCTGCTTTTGAAATAAAATTACATACCCAATTGATTTAAATGTTTAATTCACCTTTTTGAAAAAAAATCTTGACTGCTGTTGAATTTAAATCAATTACCCTGAATTTTTAAATCAAATAAAACATTGGATTAATTAAATTTAGTGAAAACTCCATACAGATGATCTCTATAAAATGGACAGATTTGATCACATGAATTTGATAGATTCTTATTTATGAGATTATATATACCCTCATCTATCCTCATCTTGGATATTTGATTGATTATTCATATTATTCAAAATCTTAACATAACAGCAGGTGTTTCGGTTGTGACCACATTGTTGCGGTTGTGACATCTCTTACTGAAACCTGAATTCCAAAGTTGGGACAGTACGTAAAATGCAAATAAAAGCAGAAAGCAGTGATTTTTAAATTCTCTAGTCTATATATTTAAATGAAAACGATATTTAAAAGATATTTAATGTTTTACCTTAGCAAATTCATAGATTTTTGTAAATACTGTATACGCTAATTCTGAATTTGATGCCTGCAACACGTTCCAAAAAAGTTGGGACAGGCAAAAATTGGCAAAAATATTTTGGGTATTATTTTTTAATGCACAAGTTTAAGGGTTCATAGTGGGGACAGCCATCTCCCAATAGGAATTTATACTCCCAAGAGTAAAAGTGTTGATTGTGGATAAATGTAACTATTATTACTGCAATTTATATCGTGGATTATATTAAAACATAACATGATCTAATGAATTATATAGCATTGAAAGATTTTATTGGTCAATTTCTTACTTTTATCAGAGAGGGAAAGCAATTTGCATGACTTTTGTAGAATGGCCTATATACACACAGTTGCAACTCTCTAAATATAGATTGATATGGCAGATGAAAGCCCAAAACAAATGAGAAAAAAAACACTGAACGCTGAACGAAAGAGTGCACATATGCACTTTGGGATAACAGGAATACTTTCAGCAGAGCATGGGAAATCTTATAAAATTTAAAGCAATATATGGTAAGCTGAGAGAGAGAGAGATAGAGAGAGAGAGATAGAGAGAGAAGAGAGAGATTGCTTTGTGATTTTCTGTCTTATCACAGCACATGCAAACCAGAGATATTGGCAAGCATTCCTTTTAAGTGCAGAACAAATGCAATAGTAGGCTGACAAAATATATATATATATATATATATATATTTTAAATGTTCACTGTATCTCTGAAATGCTTTAGCTCCACGGAGCAGCAATCTAAAGCAGGGACCTGGCAAGTGGGGCGATCAGATAATGGGCAGGAAAGTTTAGAGGAAATGAAAGGAGAGGCCGTCTCTTCATCATTACAAGGCCTGACTGATAAATTTCAAAGGTCTGCAAGAAGGGCCCTTTCCAAGAATAATTACTGTTAAAGGAACACCGACAGAGATTAACTATTTTCCAACAATTACGCTCTGTGTAACCCAAGACAGTCGCTTCATCTTATGTTTTTTTACAGCAGAAAATGAAGTCTAAGACGGGAGGAGAGTTCTCTGGTTCTGTTTTCCTGCCATGCACATTACGCTGACCTTTCCACCTTTACTGGGTACCATGGCGCCCTCGATCGATAGCGGGCTTCGAAGGAGCCTGACGTGTAACTGTGAACATTAACCATGAAGGACATATACCTTGACCAGCACAAAAAAAAACAAAAAAAAACAGGGAAAATAGTTTATTCTTAGACTGAATGTTTATATTGAAGCGCAGCAGCATCACGGCTACATAGAGGGAAATGTGTGGGGGCCGGCTCACTGGAAGAGCATGTCTATTCACATTTACTGGACGCAAGCAGATGGACAGCTAGCCCTTTCATATCTAAAGAGAGCAAGAGAGGTTCTCACATCAGTCTTCAGACCGACCCCCCCGACCCCCCGCCCCCCCCCCCCCAAAACCGACCCCTATCGAATTGGCACAGAGGACCAAATGGAGGTGAAGGGGTTTGAAACGCGAGGAGCAGTCGCCCCACCCTCCCACCTCCACACTACAGGTCCCCACGACGCTGTATAAATAAACGGAATGTGATAGCCTTTGTAAATAGCCGCGGCTTCTGAAATAGCCACACTGTGTTTGTGTGTGTCCGCGACCCTCCGCTGTCCGCTCCTAGAATAGAACAGGGTATCTCTTTACTGCCTTTCTAACATGGAGTGTGGGGTGTGGGGGGTACAGGGTCAGGGCTAAGTGGCCTCCCACGACTCAGCCCCCACCAGCTCCTCCGCTGCATGGAGTAAAGCGCTTTCACGGGTCCCCCCCTCTGAGCAAGAGCATGGGAAGACCTCCTTTGAAGCTGGAGTTTGCACATGGAGGCCACTGGCGAGCGGTCAGAGCTGAAACAGAAGCCCCCTGCGGTGCGGGAGACTTGCCGTATGTCGGCGACCCGTTCCCCGTCTCCCGAAGGCTTTTCAGCTGGACCCAGACAGAGGCGATTAGGGCTCCCACCCCCCCGCCGGTCGCTGAGTAGGAAGCGGCCACGCCTCCTGCTTTCAGGCGAAGCGCCTCCAGAGCACCGCGTGGGACAGGATGGAGTGTCGTGCGGGACCGGCGGGACGTCTCATTCACCAAGCAAAGCAGGGAGGCCTGGTTCCTCTTTTGGGCGAGAGGCGGACGGACGCTTGCGCGCTCTGAACTCCCTCACCTGATCAGTGGCCCCTGGGGAGCAGGTGGCCTGGGTCTCGGTGAGCAGGCCTGAACAGGTACGGACAGGGCGGGTCCACGCGATCGGGAATAGGAGGGAGGAAGCAAAGTTGTGTAAAGATCCAAAGGTCAATCCTTTCCTCTCTGTCAGGCGGTGGAACAGCTTTAATGTCACACCCAGAGAGCGAAGAGAGAGGGAGAGAATGGGGAGGTTGGGTTCATAATGTGAAGAAGCACAGCCCTGCTGCTATGTATTTTTTTCCTCTCTTTAAATCCCAAAGACTCCTTCACAGCAGGAAAATAAAGGATCGTTACTTAGTAAAAAATACATTTAAAAAGGTAGCTACTGCAGCTAAGCTTAAAGGTTTTCATGTAGAAATTGAAAGGAGACAGAGAGAAAGTGAGAGAGACAGAGAGAGAGGGAGAGAGAGAGACAGAAGGAGAGAGAGAGAGAGCTATAAAGTTATAAACATGAGATCCTATTCCAGTCTCAACAAAATATCTGGCAAGACCACATGTGCTGGCAAAGTGCTGTGTAATTAAAGAGGGAAAAAGGGGAGAGATTTGTACATTTCATGGTATTGCAGGAATGGCTGAGAGACCCGCTGGGCAGAAGTATCGGCGCGGGATCGACCTTATTTTCACATAAACAGATCGCTGACGGGTGAACCTGTGCAGTGTCTAGCTTCAGCGCTCCGATCCTCTGGCCACGTTCACGCAGCCCGGGGGGGAAACGACTCACTTAATTCCACCACACTGAACCCGATGAACTAAAAGAGAGACCTCTGTATGGTCACTGCACTACCGGCTGTATTCAGAGGCATTTCTGAATGAAATGGCAGGTAATTCAAGTCTTTGTTAAAAAAGATAAAGAAAAAAAAAAAGCCCCCCAATGCACACACACACCCACACACATGCACACACGCACTCACACATGCACACTCACACAAGCACACATGCACACTCACACAAGCACACATGCACACGCGCACACGCGCGCACGCGCACACGCACACACGCACACACAAGCACACTCACACATGCACACGCGCACACGCACGCACGCGCACACGCACACACGCACACACAAGCACACATGCACACTCACACAAGCACACATGCACACGCGCGCACGCGCGCACGCGCACACGCACACACGCACACACGCACACACGCACACACGCACACACGCACACACACACACACACACAGGCACACACACACGCACACCATTTATTTGCCTACTAAGCCTGATGAGGAATTAAGATGCTCTTCTTTATAAACAGAGTAAATCTACAGACAAATCTGTGCCGTCTGCAGATGGGTGTAGATGGTGAGACGGTCCAGATTGTGGATGAAAAGAGGGATCCAGCCAGCTGGAGACCAAACAAGTGCTGATGATGAACAGAGAGAGAGGGAGGAGGGAGGAGGGAGGAGAGACGAAGGGAAGAGGCGCCTCGCCTCTGTTTCAATCCCTCCGTCCGTATTGCAGCCCTCTGATAATGCGGGGCACCGTTTTCTCCCAAAACAGAAACAACAAGCCTCCACCTGGACGTAAAACGCCCTCCCGCCCGGGATGCAACATGGCCCACAACAGCGTTCCAGAGGAGTCCTCGCATTGGAGGGGATTACGCATGCACAGGTTGTAAAATTAACTGGAAACAGAGGGCGCCTTGGGCGAGTCAGAACTCGCGGCTCACACACCAGAGAAACGAGGGCGGGGGACGGGCGGCGGGGTTGGAGATTGGGGGGGGGGGGGGGGGGGGGTTGGGGTGAGCTCTTCACCCAACAGAGGCTCCCGCATGAGTCACGGCATTCCCCCACAGGTGCTGGAGGTGAGGTCGCTTTTTCCACTTTCACCAGTCACATGAACAACCAAGACCTCCAGGGCACAGAACGTACGAGAACGTGTTTAAAATAAAGTCAGCACATCATTGGCCCTGAACCTCGAGGGTTGGTGGGGGTTGGTGAGGGAGGGAAATTGGGTCAAGTCAAAAACTGACTCATGACAGATATGATGCAAGACCGAACTCTGACGTCATATCTAGGACGGGGGGGAAGGGGGGGTAGGTGACACAGAGGCCTGTTTTGGGGTCCCTCCAAGAAGAGTCATTTCCCACATTAAATCCCCAACACAACACCCCTCCCTCCCAACATGGGTCACTTTACTACAGCCCTTGGGTTATTTTCCTAGCCTGTCATAGGGTCAAACCACTAATGTCACAGGGGTGCATATGACAAATTACTTAACTCCCATACCCCAGGCACCTCACAGGCGATGAAATACTCAGCCTTCTGAGATGATCCACCTTCCCAGTCACCCAAGGGGGCTCTGTCCTGGGTCACGTTTGGCACGGTTCCCTGCTATCCACAACACAGCCACCTCCCAAAAACAGCTTTTCTTTCTGGCTTTATGTGCTAAAACGGCACCTAGGGGTGGTTCTACTGCACCAACAAAAAAACGTGAGATGGTTGTGTTAATTTGAATTTACAGCGTTTAAATGGATCTTAAAAAGCATGCTTAAACCCATTCCTTAAAGGTCGCTGACTTGGCATGTGCACTCTAAACTAAAACACACCTGAGGATCAAATGCTTAAACGTTTTTTTCTTGAAATCTGAAATTCATTTAAATTTTTTTTATGTGAAATCACATTTGCACGGTGAGCCACATGCTCAGAGAAGTGCTCGTCTACAGCAGGTGTGCATTTTTGATGAAATGGGGTGCGCAGTTGAGAGGTGTGCGTGATGAAATAGGCTGCGGCAAAGGGAAACGCACACGCTGGGCGCCGGTAAGACACGAAGAGCTGAAACTGAAGAGAATGATGGAATAAAAAGAATAAAACCGCAACACACAGACACCTGAGCCACACCCCTCTGCTCCTGGCCACGCGTCTCTTTCTTCTCCTGCAAATGAAGTAAAAAAAGGCGTAATTTCCCCCCCGAGGACGTGAGAGGGGCTCGCTGTGTCCCCCCAATGTGACCGGTAGCTTTACTTGTGGCTCCGCAGCCCAGATCAGGTTCTCTGGCAGCCTCTGTGCACACATGTTCTTTTTCAGCTGTAAATCGCTACACTTGCACCCGCACCCCCGCACCCCCACCCCCCCCCACCCCCGCACCCCCACCCCCCCCCCCACCCCCCACCCCGTCCTCATATCCCCCCCCAAGCCCCTCCACAGTTTTTATTGGCCAGGCTAGGCCTAAGCTCATCCTATGGTGTCTGACCGCAGAACAGGCCGAAAAAGCAGAGGCTCACCCATCCCATGGGGCACCTGTCCAGGTAAGCTAGGGGCTTCATTTCCATTGCCTTGCTCATTTGGCAGGGGCCGGCGCAGCCACTTGGCTGTCCCAGAACCTAGCTATCAAGCTAAAGTTCATCTGTTGTCCCTTGGCAGGTAATTCAAAAAA
The DNA here is from genome assembly GCA_029718625.1 of Synaphobranchus kaupii. Classification (NCBI taxonomy): domain Eukaryota; kingdom Metazoa; phylum Chordata; class Actinopteri; order Anguilliformes; family Synaphobranchidae; genus Synaphobranchus; species Synaphobranchus kaupii. The sequence continues at coordinate 42,780,383 of CM056380.1, forward strand.
AACATATTGGAGGGAATATTTTTTGATTCTAGTGCCAAGACTGTGTGCCAAACAGTGCGACTGAGTCAATAAAATTATTATTAAACGTGGAGGAAATTGCATCTGGATCATTAGATAAAGTTCCACATACTTCAAGTTTTAACCTTTTCCTACAGTGGGCCCACAATCTTTCCTGGATAATAGGATTCTTCCATATCGACGTACCATTTCCTTTAGCCTCATTTATAATATCAATAAAAATGTTGGCTTTAGCCGTCCTCAATTAATTTACAACCTTATTTCTTAACCCTTTAAAAACGAGATTAAAAATCTTGATGCAATTTCAGATGTCAGGGCAGTTTTCAGAGCTTAATCAGAAAACCCCCTCTAGGGCTGGTCCCAAAAACACAACCCATGGTAGGAGAAAGATAGGAATAACCATACGAGGAGAACCTTTGATCCAAGGGTTGTTAAACATAAAAATCAGCACAGAACAGATGAGAAATGAAAAATAATTAATCCACAATAGTCATCCCCCAAGAATTCATGGAATCCATTAAAATGGGGCTTTTGAATTTGCGTATGCGGAATGATTTTGTCGAGTGCGTATGAGTGAGGTCATACATTTCACCTCAGGAATAATTTTCACAAACACAGACGGGTATCTATAAATATTATGAGCATTCAGGAGTAGCGCCGTGCGAAGGCCGAATGCGCTTTGAGGTTTGAAGTTTAACAAGGTGCTGAGGACCGGGCACCGATGTGTAAAAACAGGCAGTGTCCGGTGCAGGGAGAGCCGCAGGGTCTGCGAGGTTTTAGTTTTCACCTTAAAAAAATCGGGAAACCAATTCGGACCCAAGAAACAACGTGAGGTGGGAGAGCGGTAATCGACCGCTTTCATTGATCAGTTCAGTGCTGAGCGGCAAAAAAAACCCAGCAGACACTGTGGCTCTGTGGAATCAGGGTGGCAAGACCCATGGTCTTGCTGAAGGACAAGTATGAACTGGCAAGGGACCGTCATCCGCCGCCTCGGTTACATTGGAGGGAAAATAACTAATACCATTTGACCTCACTGCCTGCACCATGCTGACAGCCATTACGGTGGCATTAACCTGTCCAAGGGTGAGTTATACATTGAGCTAAAGTGATGGCGAGAAACACTTGAGTGCACTGCTGGAACCGTAGGCCGCCACTCCGACTGAGCGACTCCTATACTTAAAAAAGCAATCTCTCAATGGATGCCACTTGTGTGTGACACGCTGAGAGCAGTGGCGCAGTCGTTAACTTTATGCCCCCCGCCTTATTTGTCTTCAGCCGCCTGAACTCGTGACCGCCCCCCCCCACCCTCCTTTCCATTTCGGGGGGGGGGGGGGTTAGGGCGAGATTCAAATCAAGCCTGGGAATGGAGATGGGAGGAAGACAATCGATCAGATGGGATCGGGCGTGAAGTTATCTGAGCTCCCGTGGCATTCTGGGAGCTAGGAGACCACACGTTTCCTTTATGAATGGTGCGTGCGGCAGACTTCACGCAGAAGGAGAAACAGGCCCCACTACCCACCTCCATCCCCCCCCCCCCGTTCATTCCTCTCCCCCATTCCCGCTTAAGAAGGCCTTGGCGTTTGCGAGACCCTGCATTCTTCCAGACAACACAGCTCCCCAGAACCATGAAGGTCTTAATCCCATCTTCACTCAAACCAGCTGTTGTGTAATACATAATAGCCAATAGACCCCAATAATTGATGATTGACCTTGGGATTAGACCCTTTTTTTAGGTAGGTATCTGGTAACCTTTTCTTTAACTTTTAAAAGTGTTGATGAGCAACAGACGAACAGTTCCCTCCAGAAAAAAAAAATCAGGTCCACTGGAAATTGTGTGCAGCTTTCAAAGGTTCAGATCTGGGAGCAATTATGCTTCCTGAACAACATATAAAACTCCCAGTGTTTTACAGCGAATTCCCAAGCAGCACATAAAATATATTAGAGACTTTGCATTGCATCGTTCATTGATATTGAAAAACATGCACCTGACGTCAACATTTGCAAAAAGCAAATGCAAGCAAATGTAAATCCGCCTGGGTCAGTCAACACCTTGCCTCACATTCAAAAGACACTTATTTTCTGGTCTACATTCACGACAATCAGTCTTGACGAGGCAACAGCTTTTCACCGCGCTCCACGCGATAGCGAACGTCTGGCAGCTGAATACAGAGGAAGGCAAAACAAAACCCAGAGGTAAAGAAAATGAACACTGTTCCACTTACGGTCAGTTGAAAATACTCTCTGGCACTCTCTGTTTTTCTTGGAACGGACATGAATAAAGGGAAGGGTTAAAATAACCAGCGAAATCAAAACAAGGGCGACGAGGGACTGACAGCGACAGGAAGGAGGAAATAGGCAAAAGCTACAGGATGCTGCAGAGTCCTTGGAAACAGCCGCCATGAACCTTGAACCTGGAAGTATTCAATGTCAGCTGACCCCGAGTGTCAGCTGGAGGTCCTGCTCTCCTCTTGAGCGAATGTCGGGCAAGAGCCTGCGTGATTGATTGCAGCTGCACTCTGGGAAAGGCGGGAGGTCCGCAGGAAGGTAAGCGCACACCGCCTCTCGAGAGGAACACCAGCCAGGCTCCAAGACACGATTCAGTACTTCCCAAAGTCCACAGGTCTCTCAACATCCACAGAACCAATTATTACTGTTACAATTCAAAAAGTAGAGGAGGACAGACATCTCTTGAAAAATGTTTTATGATAACAAGATGACGAGGTTCTAGCCTCAATCCTCGTTTTTTTCAAATGTTATCTCTCTAACTCTATGGACAAGGCACCCCTTTTGCAAGCAATTTAAAATTTCCACCCCTCTATGGAGCGGCACCCTATTTTTATGTATCATTACAATTGTGCTAAAATGCTAGTTAGAATATAGGATATGACAGGTTAGCCAAAATGCTAATTTACCTCAGAAAGCCAATGAGGATAGCTAGACGCAGCTCCGCCTGCAAACATGCCAAGCACAGAGCAAACCACCAATGCATAACAGTGCCATTTTGGCGCATACCCTAATTTCACAGCGAAACCCCAAAGCTAAGGAAACACAAAGGAGCATTTTTGAGCGCTCATGGTGATTGGCTGGGACTTACTGTTGGGGTATGAGCTGGGGGCGGACGATGTGCGGCTGCTGTTTGACGGTCAGGGTCATCTGCGGCATGCCGGCGGCGGGGGCCGGGGGGTGGAACTGCGGGGGCGCCTGCTGTGGGATGGGCCACTGGGGAACCCCCTTGGTGTGTCCGTTGGGCTGGCCCTTGGCGGCCACGGCAGGGTTGAGGGAGGCCGTGGTCTTGTGCTCGCAGGTTTTGCCGTTGGAGCCCGGCTTGCAGACGCAGTGCTGGGGCTTCAGACACATGCCACCATTCTGGCACTGGGGCAGACAGCTAGCTGCAATACAGAGAGAGAACAAAACTCTGAGCTTACTGACACACAGTTTATCAACACACACACACACACAACACTGAGTTATCAACACACACACGCGCACATACAGACCACTGAGCTATCTCACACACAGCTTACACTTTTTAGTTGTTAAGCTGATCTAAAGCAACTACTTATGTGATAAAATTACATATCTGTGCCATTTCTCACATGCACACACATACATACAGTACACACACAGAGTTATCACACACACGCGCATACACGCACACACACACGCGCGCGCACGCACGCACGCACGCACACAACACCACCGGATATGACTGTTACACGGGTTGGGGCATGTCGCTAAAACCCCCCCAGCTGACCCAGGGCCATTTTCATTTAATGAGCTCACGGAGGAGAAGAGGAGAGGTGTGAGACATCACTCCAAACACAGGAGACGCCGCTCGTCATCCCTTCCACCCTTCCACCCTTCCCGCACACAGCAGCGCCATTTTCCCCCCGAGTGACCCCACATCACAAGCTCTTAAGAGCCACCCTGAGAGGAGAAGTGCCCTGTGGTCAGGGAGCAGAGGAGAAAGGCACACACTGCGTTTAAAGCCTAGCCCTTCATAATCCCTTTGTCCGTGGCCACATTTCTTCCCCTGGACATCATTAGCAGCCAATATAACCAATAGTTCCCTGCATAGCAAACCAACCCCCCCCCACCCCCTCCTTATTACCAATGCAAAGTCTGACAGTAATTTACTCCAACAAGCCCTGCAATCAATTACTGTGCTCCTGAAAGCAATGACATCACGTGTGGTAGGACAGGGCATCAGAGACAGAGAGCTGGAAGCTGTGGGTCTCTATAGGAGGCTGGCAGGTAGGCTGTAATTACAGCAGCTCTACTGCTGCTCTTATCCTTCTACAAAGCATGCCTGGGGGAGACACGCTCACGCACGCTCATGCACATACACACTCATGCACACACACACACGCACGTATGCATGCATACATGCACACGCGCACACACTCTCATACACACACACACACACACACACACACACTCTCACACACACACACACACACACACAAACACATTCTTCACAATGGACAGTGTAATCCAAACAAACACAGGATAGAACCAAAATTAATCACAGAGACATTTTTCCATTAATCATTCATCACAGGCCCATATTGACACAATCACAAAATAAAACATGGCCAAACAAATGTGCACAAATGCACATGCACACGCACACACACACACACACACACACACACACAATCACGCCGGGCTGTACCACTCCAGAATCCTGAGCAGGGGAGGCCTTCAGGAAAGCTACGCTCACAAGCTGCTCTGCGTTCATCCCCACTGTACAGCCATGATTCTGGGATGGGCGGGGCCACACCATTCATTCACCTGCGCGAAGCCCCGGCGAATATTCCCCAAGCACTCAAAGGCAAGGCCCCGTGGACACACCGCTGAGACCACCACAGGGAGACACTAACACGGTGACCAGCACCCCCCAGGTTCTGTGTAATACAGGCTGGACTGCATATACGATGACATCACTCCTTCGCCCCATTGGCTGGCTCTGTGTTCCTTCCTGTGCTTCCCCTGCCGTTACTTTCCACCCGGGACGCGGGTTTTGCTTTCTTTTCCGAGATTTTCTAGCACCTCTCTGGACCTCCGCGTGCCCCTGCCATCTGTTTCATGAATAGGTCCCTTACAGTCTGGGGCGGGCTTCACACGTCCTGCGACAGGGGTACGGATTGGAGTATTAGCCGAATAAATTAGGGGGAATAAATCACCACGCCAGACGGCATTTTCGACGAGGCCACCCCAGGCCTCTCGCTGGACTCTTGCCGAAGCGCCATCGTCGGCAGACACAGAAGTCGTGCACGTGCCCGCGCGTAAACGGATGCATGCATACAGGGCCGCGCGCTTCCGGGAGCGCGCACGGTTTCGCGTATTCTCCTCCGCGCGCTTGCTAACGGAACACATCCGGGCTGCCTCGCCATACGGCGGGGGACGGAGACGGCGCACATACGCCGCCACAGCATACGGACAGTGCAGATGTTTCTGTAATTGGGCGGGAGGCTGCCAATGAGGCAGAAATATAGTATTATGGAATGTGCCATTAGGTTTATCGCCTCCAGGCCACAGATTGCCTTATGAGAGCAGGATTATTAGGGAAACTTGCTCACTGGCCCTGACGGCTTGCCGGGTCCCCGGTAATGAGTTGTGTCTGATGGTAGCCGATCTTATCGCTTCCCCCCCGCTGAGGTACAGGTAAGCAAAAACTTCCTGCTCAGTATCAGATTTGAAAAGGACAGGCCTTAGGATCAATGTTGGCTTACACCTGGTAACCGTTTCTTGATGGAAAAAAAACAAAAAAAACATTTCCTACGCATTAGAGGTTTTCTGAGGTGACAGATTATGGGGGTCATGCCAGGCTGTGTTTGGTCTAGGCCACGGTCGAGCTGAACCATGCAGTACTGCAGGGAAACTGCCCCATTTACTGGCTGCCATTCACTGGAAGACCCCCTCCCCCTCCTCCCCTATGCTGGCGTGTGGCGTTTACATGTGGCGAGCATGTGTTCTGGGTAGAATGGCCCAGGTGTGTGCGACTCATTGGTGGTGTATGCGATGCCATTGTACAGGGACAGCACCTGGCCACGCGTGTGGACTGCAGCACGTCAGTTTGTAAAATCCTTTGCCCGTAGTTTATGGTGCTGTGGCTTAATGCATTGCTGATACACGGTTGGCACCGACTTCACATTTACTGCATGGCCTTCAAAGTGTGCCTTTGTGAACTCAATGCTGTATTGTTAATGGATAGCCACGTGTGTGAAGTCATCAAGTCAAAGGGTTTACGGAAAAGACCTTCCTATTTTCCCGCCATTTATTTCCCACCCGTTTTTGCGCCACTGCTGTGCCACCTGCGACCGCATGGGGGCGCTGCAGCTGAGGCGCCTGAATTTACCCGAGCCAGAAACCATTTTAAATACGACAGACCACATAGGACAACAGGAGGGCTCAATGTTGTTTGGGGTGGATCTCCAACCAACAGCGGCCGGTGATAGTCTATGGGTGCCTGTGGCATCCCTGGGGTGAGCCAATTCAGAGGAAACCCCACTATTGCGAGCAAAGCAATTTGCCTGAATCATGGGGGGATCGTTAAGAAATTGTCAAGCCGACCAAATCAGAGAAAGGTGTCGGTGGTGGGGTGTAGTGGCCATTTGGAAGGGCCCATTGAGGCGCTGCCAATTACGAGGAAAACACCCACTGTAACATGTACTGCTTCAGCAAATATAAGCTGGTGTTGATAAGACAGCCAATCAGCAGCAAGGTCGTACAGCTGCCATGTGATGCGTTTTTGTCAATCACATGGAAGCTGCAAGGCCTTGCTACTGATTGGTTGTCTTCTCAACTCCCAATAGATAACAGTGGCAACCAGAAACATTTCACCCGACCTCTGATGAAAACAAAGGCAATAAACCACACAGTGGCGATGATCGTTATTGGATTCAATAATTATCGCTGCGTTATATTGCCCAGCCCTACTTAAGAATTCCACAGTTGGCCCAAACCGCCCGGTTCGACCGCCACACAGGCGCTGGCGACACAAAAGAGCCTCTCTCAACAAACGGAGGACTGCAGAAGGACCCGCTCTTCCTCTGAACGCGGGCGGCTCTGTGCGTTTGAGGCCGAACAGATCAGCTGATCACTCGGGGGAACATTGCTTTACACTCAAACTAAATAAACACGGACCTACGCTTCTCCCCCACCGCCACTCTCTTTTGACACTGCACTGCACAGCCACGAAGGCATGCTCTTCTGTGTTTGGCAAGATGCCGCGATCGCGGAGAAATGTACGGTATGCACGCGTACAGAAAAGACCCAGAGACTAAACACACTGCTCACTGAGGAGGGGGGAAAAAAAGAAGACATTTGGAATATAAAGCAGGGATATGAATCCTGCCATTGGGAACAGAGTTGATTTTACTGAAAGACAAAGAAACAGTAGAAATTGAGAGTAAATTGAGGGGGAAAAAAATAATGAGGTTTAAAAAAAAAAAAAAAAAAAAAAAAGATCACTGTTGCCAAGGCCAACTACCCACATTGTACTGGATGGCCAGTGTGTATTCAGTATCCAACAGAGGACCCAAATGAGCAGTTTGAATGCTCAGCACAGGCCATTCCAGAGGCCCACATTATGCCTGATCGTGTGCGGTGCCCTCTGAAGGCTCCATCAGTGAATAGCACTCAGTTGTCCTGCAGAGAGGACAAGCTCATTAAAGCTCGAGAGCTGCTGTCTCAGACTTCAAAAGTCTAGTAGCCGGCAGCCCCCGCGTTTGAACGCCTGCAGTCGTATTTTCTTAGTCTACGCGAGGCAAAGAACACACCCCGGGTTCCTCTGACTCTCCCGAATCTATGGCGGGGACTCTCTGTTTGTGCACTCTAGCTGCGCTCGGGATGAGAAATTTCATGAAAATTTCCTCCGCTCAGCTGCGCGGCACGCGGTCAAAGCCAGGGAAATATTTTCATGTTCTATTTTGTCTGCCCCCATTGCCTTCCTTGGGTCAAGCTCCGTGAGAGAGAGAGAGAAGAGAGAAGAGAGAATAGAGGAGAAGAGAGAGAGAGAGAGAGAGAGAGAGAGAGAGAAAGAGAAAGAGAGCGAGAGAGCGAGAGAGAGAGAGAAAGAGAAAGAGAGCGAGAGAGCGAGAGAGCGAGAGAGAGAGAGAGAGAGAGAGAGAGAGAGAGAGAGAGAGAGAGCGCGGGCAAGTTTACAGCGCATGCAATTACCAACCACCTCCACACTCTGGACAGCTCCTTCCAAATACCAATAAAGCTACAGTGGTACTGTTTCAGCTGAGCGAAAACTCGCCAGAACGCAGCGCCCCACCCTGAAACTCAATTAGCACTTGTCATTTCACTCTCCCCAGGGCCTAAAAAAGCATGAAATACCTTGAATGCTTCCTTGTAATTGCAATCAAATTAGTACAGAATGTATCCTGTCTTTCCCCGGGATGTTTAAGAGACCTAATTGCATGTACTCACACAGCGTTGTCCCTTGAAGCCTTTCGAAAATACCTTGAAGTATTTTCATGCCAGAAATACTCTCTAAGAGTGGCGGCTTGCGATTCGGTCCATTTGAGATGCTGAAACGTTGTTCTATTCAGAAATCTTGACATCATCCCAAAGAACATAATTCCAGTTTCATGACAATGTGAAACTTTGGGGGAGGGTCTACTTTGTGGATATTAGATATTAGACCCATTATGTTGTTTAAAGTATGACATTTTCGCCATCACCGTCATCAGTACCATGTAATACGTCCAAATTGGAATTTCATCCTGTAACGTTAACTGTACCGTTTTTTTTTATTATTCATGAGGATATTAAACAGACACAGACAATGTCACGATTCTTTAAATAGGCACGATGGAGCCAGAATGGTGCCCAGCTTGTGTTATAAGCTGCTTTCTGTGGCACACGTCCAAGGGCCTCATCCTTGTGTGAAAAGTGGGAAAGTTTCAGGGTTCCAAACCGAACTCCTGACAAAATTAAAAACGGATTTGATTGACAGACTGAAAGAGATCTTTATGCACAGTGTTCGGGGGGAGGGGGGTTGGGGTCACGTGTAAACCCGTGCCAGAACAAACTGAATTTATTTCTATTAAGGAATCTTTTGTTAATATTTTTCAGGGTAAGGGGGTGTGTGTGTGTGTGGGGGGGGGGGGTAGTGTGGTGTGTGGTGTTGGAAATCGAACCCCGTTAAACATTTAAGCATGTGAATTACAACCCAGTCTGTCTTCCATGACAAGAAAGGTGGAGAAAGCAAAAGAAAATGAACCTGAGATATATTGGGCGACTGAGAGCCATCCATAAAGGTCCTAACAGACTCCTGCAAAAGGAATGAGTGATAATCATATTTTCTCATAAAGGAAAACTATGCTCTATAAAATTGATGGGAAAAATCCAAAGCGTATGTATCTTGCCTGCCGTCAACAATCCATCAGGCCCTATGACACCCAAAGAAAGTAAGAGAGCATTTGGTTGATTGTTTGTCAAACAAAAAAGAAAGGTGTCATTTTACCATGGTCACTGCAATGAATTAATGTAGAAGGCCTACAAACCTTTGTTTCACAAAAAACAACAGTTATTAGGTCTCAGTTGTGCACACTACTCGTGGTTTCCATATAAGAGAACGAGTCAATAAACTACAGCAGTAATATTTTGCATACTTGTAACTGTTTTGAGTCATGGTTTGGTGGTATGGTTGGTTAATGACCATTTTACTAATAAGCATATGTTTGTCATGATCTACGCATGCCAAGTCCCAAAGCATTACTTTTAACAGTGCAGGCAGGAATTATCTCAGTAAGGGAAGGATGGCAGAGGGTTTAGGTAGTTAAGGTTGCTGCACAGAATGGGATGTTGCTATTGCAGTTCTTCCAATTGACTGCGAAGGATCCACAAGGAGAGTAGATTTATCAGATTTTCCAATAAAGTACTTCTCTAATATGAGCCAGGGCCCAGGGGTGCGAAACCCTTTTGTTGCACATGATCTTGTGGTGACACATTTACAAAACACACACATTGACAAAAAAAAGCGAATGTGCGTTCCTCCTTTACCAGCTGAAGTCAATGACCACAATCATCTCATCAGATAAGATGCGGTCAAAACCCCAAAATATAAAAGACACCAATGCTGAAGGCACAATGGGAATTAGTTCCTGTAGCCAGTAACACCCCAGTAACACAAAAACCCACTCAACGTTTGCTCAAAGGAGAGAAGGGCGTGTTTGAGGGTGGGGGGTGGGGTATATTTTCCCCATTAAATACATGAACTAGCAATCTTAGACAAAAATGTAACCCCTTCTATACCCAGGAGGTCTATCAGACTTAATGTGGAGAACTGTCTATCTCTTATATAATATGCTGGCAGGCCTCACGGTGAGTAAGAGAGTGCTCCCCCTGGCCAAAGTGAAAATGATACGCACTCCAACCCGTTTGTGACTGTGCAGAAGAGTCCTGAGCAATCGCACCATTCTCCTGGCTCCACCAGGCCAGCCCCCGACAGGCTTGTCATCACTCACAGGTGGGCAAAGTCACTGCCAGGATAAAGTTATTTTTAAAACCATGAAAAGCTCTGTTCTCACATCTGTCAGTCCTAATATTGGAATGGTGCTTTTAAAATTTGCCCACAGTGCATTCACAGTATACATGGGATTAGGCCCCATTAAAATGAATGAATGAATAATAAGCCTGATTGCGTTGACTAAAGCTAACCATAGCACATACACCGTATCACTACTCAACAGATCACTTACACCATCTCACTATTCACCATTCAGTTCCACTTTATGTTTCCATCGGGCAAGTTTTAAGAGCGTGAATATATAAAGCATGAATATATACAAATGACAAGACAAGTGCTTTAACCCAAGCCCGTCTCTGTTGTAGGTAATTATCTGATTACGAAACATGCTCCAGACTTATCTATAAGATCAAACAAAACTGCAAACCGCAAAATGCAAACACAAAACAAATCACAGGAGGGTTAGGATGGCTTTATCAAAAATGAGCATCCAAATTTGAACGCCCAATTAAGCACTATAAGATAATGCCTTTTGGGTTTTCCCTTTTTATAACTCAAGAGAAAAAGATAAAAATTAAGTTATACGCAGGCAAAAATGCATATTCACAAGAAATCAAATCCAAGGAAGCTTATTAGTGTGTCGTGTAGACTGTTAGCACTGTTGCATTATTGGTTTCTCTCTTAAATATTCATGGAGCTTGATTCCCACAGCTGAAATCTGAATTCTACTGGATGTACAGTACATGGCTTAAGCAGCCTACCCAAGGACAGAGAAGGAGAGATGCCTCCCTCCCCCTTTCCCCCACATTTGAAGACACTTGGGGTACACCAAAAATCATAAGCACTGCTGTCTGTGTGTGTGTGTGTCACATTTAGGGATTTAGCAGACACTCCAGTCCAGTGTGTCATAGACGACTTTTTTTTACATACACAATCCAGTTATACAGCTGGACATTCACTGAAATCATTTGGGCATTAAAGTTAAAGTACTATGCAGCCTCTGGGTAGAATGGTGGTTTCCCGTGCACCTGGTATTCAAACCTGCGATTTCCGAGTTACAAGCCCAGATGCCGGTATGCCGGTATACCGGTATACTAACTTTGGGCCGTACGTATGCTCGCGTTTGTGTACGAGAAAGCGTGCGCGCGCGGCATACTCACGCTTCGTGCACCTCTGCGATCCCGGGGCCTGACTCCATCCTTGACAGCACTGCCCTCCACAGACATTCACTCTGTAACAGCACCAGGAGAGAGTCGAGTCACTCAAGAGCACCGCCACGGGCAGGCAGACATCACGCGTGTGCTGCCGCGACAGAGACACTGGACTACCGTAACTAATGGCTAATTGACTGCACCCCCCCGTCCACCCTTCCTCCACCCCTTTGACCCTCCATGGGGCTTTCCTTGACTGCTCGGTCACGGAGGCAAGATAAGGAACCCATTTTGAGTACTCCATGGGCAGTTGGGAATAAGGGAATTTGTGACAACACTTCCGAAGCTGTACGAATGGGGCCCTTTGAGCTCTGTTCTCAAGACCCATGGGAGAGCCAGGGGGGTGGTGGTAGTTAACTTTTGGGTAATTTGACTCTTGTAACTGGGTAATATTGAGGACTGGTTGCAATTCATAGACTTGTACATGAAGCAATACTGCATCTTCATGAAAGCTTCTGTAACCTGAGCCTGGAACCAAAGGACCATTCATGGTTCATTAGACACAGGGATGGCAATTTTGTACTCTTGTTGGGGGGGGGGGGGGGTGGGGGGGGGGGAGTGGTTTTAAGAGACCTGTAAATGTTCAGTTATGTTTTTCAACCACACTGGCAATAATAACAAAAAGTGGTCAATACTTCCATGTATGTTTTTTGTTGTTGCAGATAATCAAATCACACACCTTATGACCGTTAATTTAACCATAATTTATGATTAGCCTGTTTTCTGTTGTGCCACAGAGTGTAGTAGACTATAACCTTTGATGTCTTATGTCTGATGTCTCAGATTTAGTTTGGCTATATTTATGGTAACTGCCTCATCCAACTGAATTTTCCACAAACTGGTAACTCTTTGAATAAGTTGCCCAATGTCACAATGATTAGCCTAAGGTCAATGTAGTTTTTTTTTGTTTTCAAACGCCTGTGTGTTGTCTCAACACAGGAACAGGTGATATCCAAGTAGCTAACCATATGTGAATCAGTGTCCCATCACGCATTACCACAAAGTTTCTCGCAGCTATGAATCCAATTCTAGTTTAAAAAAAAAAAAATCCAACAGTTTGAAAACACACAGAAGCGTTTCCATGTCTTCTTACCCCGAAATTTTGATTTGATGACTCGTGTGCCGAATCTGATGCTTCTGTTGCTGTGGGAACTGAGTATCCTGGCGAAGCGGCAAGCTTGGGTTCGCTTGACTCCCCATCCTACGATTCCGAACTTGGCCACCATAACTGGTTCTGAGTTCCACATTATATGAGCGAGGCTGTCCCACGGACCCAGTGCGGGATGAAATGGAACTCACGTGCACCCTATCCGTACCGCTCGGTCCCGGCTGCAGCACGTAATATCTCCTAAATCCACTCTGCTCCCTGGCCGTGAACGCTGGTGAAACGAAAAAACCTATAGAAAGTAAAAGGTTCCATGTGATCCAAGCCATATCCATTCAGTACCCGCTTTTAGGAAACACTTCAAAAGGTTCAAACTGTAAAAAGCAGCAGCCACTTCCTTGCCGAAATCCAGATGTTTGCTTCTCGTGCGCTGTCCTTAACATAAAATATGCAACAAATTTTTTAAAATAATTTATCGCAAGTGAAAACGTTCTATCGCCAAGTCCCTGAGCGAATTCATTTATTCGGCGCCTTCAAAAAAAATAAAAAATAAAACTATTAGCAATGCTTAAGTTGTGTCCAAGAAAATACGAAAGTAAAGAAAAAAACTTTACTAGTTTAAAACGCACAGCTTTATCACAAACCGGGGTTTGGGGGAGGTGAACAGCAGATGTTACAGCTGCTCTAGCTTCGACTGTGCGGTACTTTAGCCTGCAAAGAGAATCGAAAACTCTTTAAAAAGTTTCACTGTGTAAGGGCAGGAGTTAGTGTCAGAACTGAACAGCCAATCTCCGGCAGACATGACGTCAGGAATGGGACGCTTATTGGAACACACATGCGGGGCTGAACCCGAAAGTTTAACTTTAGAGTGTAACAGAGTTTAGTAACGATGGACCATGGGGGCAGTCCACTCTGTGCTGTGGAAAAAATAAGTCTGCTGGTTTCTACCTCGTCTTGTTGCTTCCTATAAACTAGCCTACTTATATTTTAACAAGACAATGCACGTATTATTTCATGGAGAGAATGCACGTAGGCTACCGACTCCAAAGAACAGATTTTCTTGAGACAATCTTAATCTGACTAAAGCTGACTCTAAATAATTTGATTATCTCAAACAACTAGGTACATAAGATCGACTTTTATTATCTGTGTATTATCTTATTTTAATTTAGTACGCACATGACATCTTACAAGCCTGCCCTTGAATTATGTGAAGCATTAGGCTACATGCTGGCATTCTTTTTCATATCAATCACTATTTACAAAGTCATTCCTTAAATTTAGTCATGCCCCAGTAGCCTACGTTCAGATGTGAACCGTAGGCGTAGATCAACCGTCAATGTAAACGCAGGTTGAATTTGTCATGTATCTGTTTGCCATTCATGCAACAAGAATCATGATAATGTTTGTTTAAAAAGTAATATCAATAGTTTTGAAGCACTCGCATTGCTTTTGAACCACTTCAGCAGTCTCAGCTTACTTTAATTAGTCAGTGTCCTCCTACATACAGTGCAGTAGTCACCAGTAGATCCTGTGTAAATGGCTCAGCAATGACTCATGTATCTTTCAAGACTGTGACCCCTGACACCAGTGCAGTTCCATGCAGCAGTCTTACAGTAAAGGCACTCCATGAAAACAGGTGTCCTATAAAGCACACTGTCCTCTGTGTGACTGTCTTTATTACCATGTTACAGGTGTTCCTCTGCTATAAAATGTGTCCATACTAGAGGCTTACATTTATTAATAGATACCGCAAGCTTCATCCCCAAAGGAAAGGGGGAGAAATATTTTTATTTTTGCTTTTGACACACAACCACATTGTCCAAACGCTACGCCCCCGTATCGAAAACTAACAAGGCATGTGGAAGAGAGTGACATAATGAGCCTTTTAAGACATCACAGTAATGAGATGAAATCAGCAATGATTCAGCAGTAAATAAGAGACCATAGGACAGCTTAGCGGCACGACAGGCAGCTGTGATGCATTCTGTGGTTGGCCATTAAAAAGGAGACTGCTTTCACCGCCCCCGACACACACACACACACACACACACACACACACACACACACACACACACACACACACACACACACACACACACACACACACACACACACACACACACACACACACACACACACACACACACACAAAAGAAAAGACTCACCAATAAAAAATACACTAATCTGGAAAATACGACCAACTCCAAAACCATGAGTTTCCACAACTCTTGGGTTTGAGGCAGGAAACGCTATTATCCTCAAAGCACGTGTAACGTTGATGCGTCATCCTTTTGAAAATTACACAGATATATTCAGAATACACAGTAATGTCAAAAATATAGGCTGCATTTCAGTTGCATACCAGTGCTTGAAATATACATTTAAATAAAAAAAATAAAAAATAAAAAAAAGGAAAATTCAAATCACAGCCTGCAAGGATTTTATTTGTTGAACATATAAGGAATTTCAGATGAAACTGAGATTTGTACTGGAGGGGTACAAATCGCTTCACAGGCCCTTGTGAAGAAACCATCTACTTGCATGTGAGTGGTGTCCGAAATCGATTAATACTAGCTGCATTGTCTCGGCCGTAGGATTGCTGAGACTGATTGATTCATAGATGAGGAGTGAAATGGTTCCCTTTGGGCCGGAGGGAAGAGGGGAGGAGGGCGCTGTCAGAAACGGGGGGCATTTGTCAACGGGGGGCGCAGCGCAGAGCGGGATCGAGGCAGAGGAGGCCAGGGACCCAGGGCCCAGATCCCAGTCTGCTGACGTAAAAAGGGGGGAAAGCTGAGGTGGGTAATAACGTAGGGCAGGACTGACGTCGCTCCCAGTGTATTCAGACGGCTCTCCTGGGGGGCATTTTACGTAGATTCCGACGCATTTCGATTGCAGACTTGCGCACAGTATGTATGTGAGCATTATGAGGAAGAGCACGTCGGCATGTGCTAACATTTACCCCCCTGGGTGTTCATCTTTTTTTTTTTGCATGCATGCACGAGCGTTCAGGTCTGGAGACCGCCATTTCCTGGAACGGCTCTATGCATGTTTCAGGCTGAAAGCTGGAAGCTGAAAGACACCCGGCGGTCTCTGAGAAGATGAAGCAAAGCTAGTCAGGGAAAAAAGAACAATTCTAAAATATCATGTACTGTAGGGAAAAAGTAAAAGCTGGATCCCCCCTCTGTGACATCACACACAGTAGGGATTAGGAGTGTTATTTGGTGTCCTGGCCAAACTCCCACAAAAACTGGATGTCTACATGGGACCAGCTAATCACCCCCTATATCTAATTGGCTACACCTAATCACCCCCTCTATCTGATTAGCTACACCTAATCACCCCCTATATCTGAACCCCTTGCATTGGCCACATTGATTCCCCAGGTTATCACTGCACAAGTATTGAGTTATCAGTTTTCCTACCTGGTTAATAAAGGATAACTTAAAAATAAACGCAATCACCCTCTGTTGAGGCTGGGACAGAGGAAATTTGGCAACACTGACCTCTCGTTCACCCCCTTGACATTCCGGAGGATCTCTGTGACAATGTGACAACACCCTTGTAAAATGGCGCCGGAAACGCGACACTGGAGACACCAGTAGATAAACCAAGTCTGCGGCAATTACATCACAGTTCAACTGGGAAACCGATGCGCATAAATCAAAAATAAATGGTGTTTTGATACACATCCTAAACCCTTCTCACTAGTGTTAATCTTCAGCAAGCCCATCCTCTGGTAAGCTTTTCAAGATGGTCTTGTTTATAAGTACAAGATGAAGACACAATGAGAATGGGAGAGTGGCCACACTTTAAGCAACGTACTTCTTTTTGTTATTAAAATAGTCTCTCACCACTTAAAAAGTGCTGGGCTGCACAAAGTAGTTTTATATGTCCATGTAATCACACCAATGACTATAATCGCACCAATTATTTGAATGAAAAGCTTTCATATATTCAATGTAGTTTAAAAAATGCAATGAATTAAACCAAACCGATAGGAAACCTTAAATGCAATCATTTTATTAGAGGCACAATCAGCAGAGAACTCGCAAACATTATTTTTGTAAATCAAAAATGCAGCATTGTAAAACATTGTTTTTAGAAAGGGATTAAAAGTTATTTAAAATTTTTTTTAATTTTTATAAAGTCATACCCTTAAAGGTCACTGTGTTGTGCCTGTAAAGTAAACCATTAAACCACTAAAAAGCAACATTTGGAAATCTCCATCCAAACTTAGCCTGTACCCAGAGCCATCCTGCCCCTCCGACTTACCCCACCAGCAAGAACCACCCATGGCTGGAAAGATGAAGAGGCCCCACAGCCAAAGAAAAAACACAGCCTCCCCAAAAAAACAAGCACACAGATAAAACAAATAAAACAAATAAAACAGTCCCAGAGGTCAACTTCCTTCAGGGAGACAGGACCCTGGGGAGAGGGCATTCTGGAATCTTCCATCAAGCCACGGGGGCGGGCAGGCAGCGTCAGGGCTCTCGCATCATCCCACTAAAGGTGCATTCTCACCAAGTCCGGCGAGGCACATCGATCGGACGCATTCTATTCATTTTGTATGGAGAGGATGTGATGCGATCGCGCGGTGCATGATGGATGTGGCGCGGCGACTGTGTGGTACGTTCGCTGTTTCTGAATTTGAATAGGATAGATTCCAAACTTACTTTAGGCAAATCAATGCGTCCGCTGTTGCTCGCGAAACTCAGATCAAACGGTCAACGTAGGCGTTTTAGATCAAATATTAATCAAGATATAGCAACTGCATAGACTATTTCTCACCTCAAATGTTTTCAGAAACGTATTTTAGTGGACCGTTTAAGTGGTATAAAAAAAGTTTATTAACAGGCTGCCATATTGTTCCGGTTTGAAAATGCAGGCAAAATACATCTAACCAATCAGTTAATATTCGTTATAATTCGTTAATATTCCCACGTAGGCTACTGAACCCGTCTAATAGCACCGCCCACCAAACGCACAGTTTGGGGTCCCTGCGCGTCCCCATGCATCGTCGCCGGATTTGGTGAGAATCCACCTTAAAGGCCTGGTACATACTCTACGCAAGGAACGCGTGCAATGACGCAAAGAGCAACGCAGGGGGCGTTTCTCGTGTTCTTGCATAGAAAAATGTGCAGTCCAAATTTTTTACATGACACAAACGTGTGGTGCAAATCCACGCGTTTCCGTAAGAAGCACTAAATGTAAATACTGTTCAATCACTGCAGAACGAATAACTACACACAAAGTAGTAATCATTTCTGGTGTAAGGTTACTCGCTTCAACCAGATTAGCCTAGGCTGCCAACTAGCAGACAGGGCTTTAGGCCTGGTACATACAAGGAACATGAACGCCAACGCATATTCGGGACATACGCGAGGTCTTTGCTTACATACTATACGCGCGTTTACCGGCTTCTTTTCGCCCTGTCCGCTAGTTGGCAGCCTAGGCTAATCTGGTTGGAGCGAGTAACCTTAAACCGGAAATTATTACTTCTTTGTGTGTAGTCTGCAATTCTGCAGTTATGGAACAGTATTTACATTTAGCACCTCAAAAGGAAACACGTGGAATTGCACCACACGTTTGCGTCGCGTTACAAAATTTGGACTGCACATTTTGCTATGCAAGAACGCGAGAAACGCCCCCTGCATTGCTCTTTGCGTCGTTGCGCGCGATCCTTGCGTAGAGTATGTACCAGGCCTTACTCCGCCACGGATGAATTACGCTTTCAGGGCTCTGTCCCTCGCTGGTGACCGAAGCCCCCATAGCACGACCACGCCATCATTGTCCAGGGGTCCCCTCACTTTTTAGGGTGGTGGCGGCACTAGCGGGGGAAAAACTCCATCTTTCTTGGGGGGGCGGGGGGATGGCGTGTCGGCACGGTCGGACACGCACCTTCTCCGGGAGACATCGACTCTCTATTCACTCGAGACCAGTTCCCTGTGTCTTCTGAAACCCTCTCGGATCTATACCAACGAGTAATAATGCTCTATAAAAGGTGTAATAAAAATCAGTGTTATTAACCATTAAATTAAAATGGGTTTTTGTAATAAGATGCTGACGTGACGTGGCACTGTAATAGCGACATGTAGCCCAGCTGTCTCTTGTGTTTGTTTGAATGTGTTTTTTGTTTGGTCGGGCTTTTGTCTTTTTCACGCGCTGTGTGTCTGTTGTGGTATGGGGAAGTGGGCCGGCAGGGCACTCCTGCTGCTTGTTTTGATAATGAGGAATTGTCTAGTCGGGATAATTTTGTTTGTGGTCGTCACCATGGAGACAACATATGCTCGGGAATGTCAGTTGGATCTGCAGCAACAAAGTTTACCATCGCTCTTCACCGGAGTTGAAGATGTCGAGACTGATCCGGGAGTGCAGGCAATCTTCAAAAGGCAACCAGGGAAGGGAAGGAGAAGATAATGCAGGTATTGGAGCGGCCATCACAAAGTCCTGACCTCAATCCAATCGAAAATGTGTGGGTAGAACTGAAAAAGCGTGTGCGAGCAAGGAGGCCTACAAACCTGACTCAGTTACACCAGTTCTGTCAGGAGGAATGGGCCAAAATTCCAGCAATTTATTGTGAGAAGCTTGTGAAAGGCTACCCGAAACATTTGACCCAAGTTAAACAATTTAAAGGCAATGCTACCTAATACTAACAGAGTGTATGTAAACTTCTGACCCACTGGGAATGTGATGAAAGAAATAAAAGCTGAAATAAATAATTCTCTCTACTATTATTCTGACATTTCACATTCTTAAAATAAAGTTGTGATCCTAACTGACCTAAGACAGGGAATGTTTAAATGTCAGGAATTGTGAAAAACTGAGTTTAAATGGATTTGGCTAAGGCGTATGTAAACTTTCGACTTCAACTGTATTGTCATATGACATTTTTAAACAGTTTTCTTTATAGCAGTTTTTCCTGTAGTTTACATGTGGTTTCAAAAAAATAAAAAATAAAAAACAAATCACATTGCAAGTTCTCTCTTTGGAAATTGAATGTAATGTTTAACCACATTTTTAAACAATGCACAGTTTCATAAAACCTGATTTGAACATTTTCGCATGTTTTCTTGTGTGTGTTCCGTGAGCAAGTACATGCACCAATAACAGATGTATACCACCTTGCTTAGGGTTTTTATGATATGTATTTAATACATGACATCACATAAAACTGTATAAAAAAAGGACAGATCTATGTGCGTGTGCAACACTGTCACCTTGAACAGTGCGATTGTCCAGTCTGTGTTTCTCACAGGAAGTCGGCCCTGTTTTATAAGCCTTTCTGCACTGGCCAGCTCCGCTCACTGGCTGCGCAACTGGGCACCAAGGTCCTGCATCTCTGCGATCAGCTGCTCCAGGGCTCTGACATCATCAGACAGGTCTCCATGGAGCTCTCCCGTGGCAACGTCAGTGTGCAGTTGCTAAGTGGTGCGGGACAGACAGCAATGGCACAGTCTTTTAAAGGAGCAAACACCATGGGTCACCTTTTTTTTTTTTTTAACATAGAGAGAAAAAGGCAAAAAAAATTGCTAGTGCTCTTTGTTAACTTTGTGCATTTTTAACTTATGCAGTGGGGCCGTTGCAGTGGGGCTGTGAACGAGGCCGTTGCAGTGGGGCAGTGAACGAGGCCGTTGCAGTGGGGCAGTGAACGAGGCCGTTGCAGTGGGGCAGTGAACGAGGCCGTTGCAGTGGGGCAGTGAACGAGGCCGTTGCAGTGGGGCAGTGAACGAGGCCGTTGCAGTGGGGCAGTGAACGAGGACGTTGCAGTGGGGCAGTGAACTAGGCCGTTGCAGTGGGGCAGTGAACGAGGCCGTTGCAGTGGGGCAGTGAACGAGGCCGTTGCAGTGGGGCAGTGAACTAGGCCGTTGCAGTGGGGCAGTGAACGAGGCCGTTGCAGTGGGGCAGTGAACTAGGCCGTTGCAGTGGGGCAGTGAACTAGGCCGTTGCAGTGGGGCTGTGAACGAGGCCGTTGCAGTGGGGCTGTGAACGAGGCCGTTGCAGTGGGGCAGTGAATGAGGCCGTTGCAGTGGGGCGGTGAATGAGGCCGTTGCAGTGGGGCAGTGAATGAGGCCGTTGCAGTGGGGCGGTGAATGAGGCCGTTGCAGTGGGGCGGTGAACGAGGCCGTTGCAGTGGGGCAGTGAATGAGGCCGTTGCAGTGGGGCGGTGAATGAGGCCGTTGCAGTGGGGCGGTGAACGAGGCCGTTGCAGTGGGGCGGTGAACGAGGCCGTTGCAGTGGGGCAGTGAACGAGGCCGTTGCAGTGGGGCGGTGAATGAGGCCGTTGCAGTGGGGCGGTGAACGAGGCCGTTGCAGTGGGGCGGTGAATGAGGCCGTTGCAGTGGGGCAGTGAACGAGGCCGTTGCAGTGGGGCGGTGAACGAGGCCGTTGCAGTGGGGCAGTGTACGAGGCCGTTGCAGTGGGGCAGTGAATGAGGCCGTTGCAGTGGGGCAGTGAATGAGGCCGTTGCAGTGGGGCAGTGAATGAGGCCGTTGCAGTGGGGCGGTGAATGAGGCCGTTGCAGTGGGGTTTACCTTGGCTTTGGAGGCCAGACTGCGGAGGCTGAGGCGGGTGGAAGACAACATCTGCAGTGCCTCCTGGGGATTGGTTTTATTCCTGCTGCAGCTGATTGTGACTAAGAGAGAGAGAGAGAGAGAGAGAGAGGGAGGGAAAAACAGTGAGAGTGAGAGACTGTGATAAATAAAAAATAAGTAGAAGATGTCAATGATTAGGCAACTTTTTCAACAAAATATTTTCCCTTAATTTACAACATCAGCGGCGCATCAGATGCACCGTCTTTCTCGCATGCAATGTTGCGTCATATTGGCCATAATCTTAGCTTCTAGGCTCATGCGGATAAGTGCGTTTTCAGCTATGATATTAGTGCTATTTTGTAATAGTGTTTATCCCTTATTATTATTATTATTATTATTATTATTATTATATCATAAGGGATATGACAATTATATTCAAATGATCTTCACTCCATTACTGCCATATTTAACTGTGTTCAAAATGGAGATACAAGGAAAGGATTGACTGTAGGTGTAAAAGTATAATATGATTTTTCAAAAGACATTCATACTAGTCAAATTAAACACTGTACTAGTTACATTAGTGAACGCAATCACAACATCATAGGACTGAAGCAAGAACCTTCAGGCAGGTTTACATCCATCACTGCCCTGCAGAAGATTAATCTGGAAATATTACAACCCATACTTCACAAAATAAGACTCAGGTGAACCAGTCTTGCGCAGTAAACAAATAAACAAAAAAAGCCACGTTTCTTGATGAGTGACTTTCAAGAACACGATAATTTTCTGCAACATAAAAAGAACAGCAGCCCCATCCTTTCCTTGTGGGATAGTCCCCAAACCTCAGGGTGTTCCCAGCACGGTGTGCGCTGGGAGAGGAACCCTGCAGTTCGCCCACCTGTTACACTCCCGCGCTGAACACAGGACAAACGAGCATGGCGGTGTGTTACACTCCCACGCTGAACGCAGGACAAACGAGCATGGCGGTGTGTTACACTCCCACGCTGAACGCAGGACAAACGAGCGCGGCGGTGTGTTACACTCCCACGCTGAACGCAGGACAAACGAGCTCGGTGGCGTGTTACACTCCCGCGCTGAACGCAGGACAAACGAGCTCGGCGGCGTGTTACACTCCCGCGCTGAACGCAGGACAAACGAGCTCGGCGGCGTGTTACACTCCCGCGCTGAACGCAGGACAAACGAGCTCTGCGGCGTGTTACACTCCCGCGCTGAACGCAGGACAAACGAGCGCAGCGGCGTTACACTCCCACGCTGAACGCAGGACAAACGAGCGCAGCGGCGTGTTACACTCCCGCGCTGAACGCAGGACAAACGAGCTCTGCGGCGTGTTACGCAGGACAGAGCGCGGCGTTACACTCCCCATGCGCCTCAGAGCGGCACGTTGCCGTGTCGTCTGCCGACCTCGTCAGCAGGAAAGGTCTGGCGAGATGATTTATGGACGAGCCTCCCTCTCTCTGTCCATCTGTCCGTCCGTCCCCCTTAGCGCCCAGCACCATCAAGGGGATCACAGCAGAATTGAAAGGGAGACGGGGGGTGGGGGGGATGTGTAAGTTCCGAAACATTAGCTAGGCTCGCCCGCTTTATAAATCATTAAGATCAAGGGTGCTCTCCCGTTTTCGTGAAGGACAAAGGGTGGCGGGATTCGTCGCAGAGTGTCCGTGTGTGTAATGGGACGGAGAGGGAGGTAGCGGGGATGGGGGGTGTGGGTGTGTATGTGACCTGGGTGCAGATAAGTCGCCGTGGCGACGCCACCGCCGGTCGAAGCAAGCTCGACGGCTGTGCTGTTTGCAATTCCTTCCCCATGCGGCCCAGCCCCTGGTCTAATGTTTAATTCAACAGCTCGTCCTTGGTAATGAAACACCAGACGATCCTGGAGATTAACAGCGTTACAGGGCGCTCTCATTGGACGCTCTCCTGTATTACTGCGCACCCCCCCCCCACCCCTCAGAGGGGCACTGAGGAACGGAGCGCATTTGCCTGCTTTCTCCCGTCTTCAATCCATCATCCTTTGTTGCGTGTCCTCACACACGGGGCTCTGAAAACACCAGCCGTGTTTAGCACCTTTCAACACGCAACATGTTGCTCACGCTAGATGGGACTCTTGCGCGTGTGTGTGTCTGTGTGTGTGCATGCGCGTGCGCGCGTGCATGTGTCGTGTCTGTGTACATGGTTTGTGAGAACACTCACCATTGGCCAGGTCCACGGCCCTCTTCAACACATCCCTGAAGGTCCCTGGGTCTTTCTCCCAGCCACTGGCCTGTGTTTCGCAGCGATGGGCCTTAGCCAAGAACTGCAGTGCCTGGGGAACACACACACACACACACACACACACACACACACACACACACAGAACGCTGCTGACAAAGATGAACCCATTCACTCTCTAATGATACCACCCTGCCCGAGGGACGTGATCTACAGAACATTCAGGACCTCATCCATGAGAAGATGACATCATCTTTAATTTAGCTCCTGCTTTTCCATTTCCAGAAAAGGAGAATGGCATGAGAGCGAGAGGGCATATGCATGCAAAACACTCAATACACACAATAAACCCGGGGCAGATAAGAAAACCGTTTCATCTTGAGCTTTATCTTTTACAAAAAAATGCAGGATGCCTATACTGTTAAACAACCTCTTGCCGTTTACTACAGACCTGCCTATCCAGGCATTTCACCCACACAAGCCAAAAAAGTCCACAAATCGCTCAGCAACCACAGTGAAACTCCCATGAGGAAGTTTCAGTGTGACATTCTGAAACTTGCGGAGAAGGATTTGGGCGAGACGTTGCTATGCTACAGTTAACTGCTGAGGCCGACGTAGACAAGCCACAGACAAATCTGTGCGGAAGTTCGCGGAGGGTAAAAAATGGCTTGTCAACACTGAAGTTCTGAGGTTGAAAGTCGCACTTAAACCGTGATTAAGAAATAGCTTTATCAACACCCCATTACATATGCTGCTAATATGCGGGAGCAATCAATCATTTGTAGGCAATGTGTGATGACAAGAAATGAATCAAACGCACGCTAGCTATGACCAGCTATTAGTTATTAATGATCCTACAAATAGCTCATCAAATGCAGGGCACACGGCCCCCCCGCCCCCCCCACTAATCGCTGTGATTAAGAGTGTATGCGCTGACCACGGTTTGTTATTGAATCCAGACTGTGCCGTTGCCCATTGGGGCCTGCAGCCGCTCAGGACGACGCTAAAACACAAGCTGGGCGTTCCAAACTTGGAGAAACAAGGGTACACCGGGGTGGAGAAACCGGGCTGACCTTCTGGTTGTCCCCCGGGTTCTCGCCGCGCCCGTCGCCGTAGAGATGGGCGTACAACCTCCAGACGGGGGCCTCGGTGCTGACCCGGGAGGTGACCCTGCCGAAGAGCTCCTGCAGCTTGGCCCGCAGGGAGGTGGCCTGCTCCCCCTGGCTGTCTGTCAGCTCCTCCACCACCGCGCGCACCAGGATCTCCAGCACCTGTACACACACACACACAGAGATGCTGGGGAGCCAGTAGGGGCAAATAATACAATACAATACCCCGGCAGTACGGTGGGGGTGGGGGGACAATGCCATGTGGCTTTTTCCAAAGAGTATGCTTAACCCTGGAGTCCGGGGGGGTATATTACGAAGCAGGATTACTGTGTTAGCGGGATAACTGCACTGGGTAAAACCCGGAAACCCTCCCAAATCTGGAAAATAGACTGAAGTAAAAAGAGCTGTTCCGGGTTTTACTCAGCGCAGATATCCAGCTAGCTCAGTAAACCTGCTCCGTAGCACATCTCCCTGGACAAATTCCCACAAAACAGGCACCCGACATCTGGGTACCTACTCATTTCCCAACATATGATTGGCCACACAATTCCGTGCATTCCCTCGATACGGATTCCCCTTGGGTAAAATAAAAAAATAAAAAAATAAAAAACCATGCTCACCAGCCCCTTCCTCACTGATTTCTAGTGCAGCTCTCAACAAACCATTGGCTCCACCCTATCTACATGGCCCCTTTCCATTCGCTAGCTGCCATTATGGGCTCTCACCCCATTGGCTACTGCTGAAAACTCTCTCCCCATTCATTGGATCGAATGCAGCCACTCAACACTCCATTGGACACCATTACATGCCCTAGATCAGTGGTCCCCAACCTTGTTTCTGGAGATCTACCGTCGTTTTTACTCTAGGTTTTTACCCCAACCCTGACAAAGCACACTTCATTCAACAGCTAGAGATCTCATTGAGCTGCTAATTAGTAGAATCAGGCGTGCCAAAATAGGGTTGAAATGAAAACCTACAGGATGGTAGATCTCCAGGAACAGGGTTGGGGACCACTGCCCTCATTTGAGGGGAGACACTCTTCCGTTGAAGTTGTGTTTTCGGCGAGCTTCAATTTCACACCGCAGTCACAGGAACATCTGCCCTTTTCCCACCCTCAGACGCGGGCGGCATGAACGGCAGCGACTGTTAAACGCTCAAATGACTGTTTAGTATTCATTTAGAATACTGTGCAATTACAAAATGAATAGCTGCACAAAGTCACACATGGCTTACAATGCAATTAAAAGAACGCAACAACAGCTGGCCCACTCTAAGTAAGCCAGCGTAGGATTTCAAGGCTTTCTTCTTATTATTGTCTCTTATTTTTTTAAGGGGTAGATACAATACTTCCAAGAGACACAGCAGTGGCTTCAAATGTTCATCTCAACACCAAAAACAAGACATGGGACTGTCCAGGCACATATGTATTCCATAAAACAAGGCCGAGACGACTGAGATGATATCATAGGGAGACATCTCTGAGGGCTCTCCATGTGCACCGCTAAAACCCAGGAAGAGACGCAGCGTGGCTGAGCCCCATCCTGTCTGTCCGGGGGAATGTTATTTATGAAGTCATGCGCGGCTCGGAATACTAACGCTGGATACAGCGCGGAGGAGCCCGGCAGAGGATCCACCGGGGAGAGGGGTGGGGAGTGGAGGAGGGTGTGTGTGCGTGTGTGTGTTTGCGTGTGTGAGAGTGAGTGTGTGTGTATGTGAGTGTTTGCGTGTGTGTGTGTGTGTGTGTGTGTGTGTGTGTGTGTGAAAGAGAGTGAGTGTGTGTGAGTGTAGGTGTGAGTGAGTGTGTGTGTGCACGCGCACATGTGTGAGTGTGAGTGTGTGTGT
The DNA here is from genome assembly GCA_029718625.1 of Synaphobranchus kaupii. Taxonomy (NCBI): domain Eukaryota; kingdom Metazoa; phylum Chordata; class Actinopteri; order Anguilliformes; family Synaphobranchidae; genus Synaphobranchus; species Synaphobranchus kaupii. Next base: position 42,806,914 of record CM056380.1, read on the forward strand.
GTGTGTGTGTTTGTGTGTGCGCGTGTGGGGGGACTGGTTCCCAGAAGCCAGCAGGGGTCCTGTCCCTTTGAAGAATGGGTCTAAAAAAAACTCAAGGCCCATTAGGCAAAACAGCTTGAAATGCAGGTGTCTGCGGGCGGCCCTTTCTTGGGGTTTTCGGCTGTTTTACGGGGGAAACGATGCGGGCGCAGCTGCACCTGAAGACCTGAGGAACACGGGAGCAGCAGGATAATGCAAAGGGTCACCTGCTCCCCTCCGCCAACACTCACAGTGCCATTACCTTCTCCTGGTTACCTGGATGGCAAAATGACCCTAGAAGGGACACTCACAGAAACTTCACACAGTTTCATTGGGACCCAAATGGATCCGGTGCCCTCATAAAAGAACAGACTGTCGTGGTTAATAACACCTCAGCACATTTTGTGTCATTAGAGAAGAAAAAAATCTGTACCAGACCTAAGAAAAACAAAAAAACAGGAGGGAAGACTTAATTAATTTATGTGTGCAGTGGGCAGGGTTGGTAAATGGCTACCTTTAGCATCGCGCTACCTTAAAAAAATACCAGCACTGAAAACTGGACAAAGAAATTCCTCAATGTCCCCGTTCTTTGGCTAACAAATTCAGATTTCTGCCTGAAGCAGGCTGAAGAGGCGGCTGCGGGATGATGTCTGAACTTCTTTAAGTGTGCGGGTGACTTTCTGCCAGTTTTAAAGAGGGGGGAAAAAAGAGAGAGAGAAAAGGTCATTTGTGAGCAGCGCAAATTCTCACGAGGCCCAACTGCACAGAGCCGAGAGAGAGGGAGACAGAGAGAGAGAGAGAGAAACAGAGAGAGAGGGAGACAGAGAGAGAGAGAGAGAGAGAGAGAGAGAGAAGCAGACTAAAAACCTGAATACCAAAGCCCTTCCAAAAACAAAAAGGGTGCTTTGCAGGGAGATCTACTCCCACATGGCAAAGGTAAGGAAAGAGAGGGGGGGTGACTCCTCCAGTCTGTCTTAGCTTGCCGTCTCTGCGCTAAAAAACAGCAGACTTCCTTTCTTGGAAACTTACCTTCCTCCCGCCCTTCAGTAAACCCTGACCCCCACCCCCCATACCCCCATCTCCCTTCTCCCACTTTCAGCTTATAGGGGTACTGGGATTTTTCACCAGATAAAAAACGACCTGTCATCTGCAGCCTTTGAGGAGCGTCTCAAACCTGCTGTAGCAGAGCCAAGAGAGGAAACAGGCTCTCCTGGGAATTAGCACCTGGACAACCTGATGCACCAGACCCCATAATACAGCCGTTTTGGACAATGCCGCTGAGCAGCCAGCTTTTCATAGAGGCGTTTGGTAGGTTATTAGAGGCTTTTGTCTCAAAACAAAAAACTACAGCCAGGTCACAGATGCAGTAGAAGAATCAGGAGAGGATTCCATTCCGAATACTTAATGTATACGGCGAGCTCCCCTTCCGACCCTCCGACTGCGTGCGGTCCGCACCCCGCAACAGAACCTCCTCTCGCATCATACCTCATAAAACAAATGACATCTATTAGAATGAAGGAACCTTCAAACGCACAGTTAACGAAGCGGTGAGAGGCGGCTCATGTTAGTGGCTTCAAATTTTTTTTATTCAATTTTTTGTATTTTATTTTTCTTCCGCTCGCTAGCTTTCAAAAGGGTTGATCTGATTTGTCACATACACTCGCTGGGAGCCGGTGGCGGTTTGCGTTGCCACTCTTGTCATCCTGAATACTTTAATATCGACTGACAATACTGTTCACGCCGGGTGCCAAACCAGCTTGAGGTAATTTCGGCTCGGAGGAACTTGCCCCGATTCTTCCGATTGGCCGAGATGATGATGAAAAGGAAGCAAATTAAAAAGCTATAAATAGTAGGTTTGAGATGCGAGGTTTTCAAGGCTGCGAGTGACAACTTAGGGAAATTGACTGGATCTTTCTACGATAGTCCTCCTGGATCCAGTTATAGCATGAAATTAGGAGGGAAATTAATATCCTCCCAGGGGAAAAAGATGAGGAAGAGTCAGAGGTTGATACAGATTGAAGAGGGATAATATGAACCATTTTGAATGCGCCTTCTTTCCATTTATATTTTTTTAGACCCGGGGGTGGGGAAATTGGCATATTCCTGTACATTCTGTGCAAGAGCGGGGGCTTTTGATTTTTCATGAAGGCCTCAGGCGATTGTGGGAATCCAGAGGGCACACCATGTATACAGTGCATCCGGAAAGTATTCACAGCGCTTCACTTTTTCCACATTTTGTTCTGTTACAGCCTTATTCCAAAATTGATTAAATTCATTTTTTCCCTCAAAATTCTACACACAACACCCCATAATGACAATGTGAAAAAAGTTTTTTTGAGATTTTTGCAAATTTATTAAAAATAAAAAACTAAAATTTCTCATTTACATAAGTATTCATACCCTTTGCTTTAACGTATTTTTAAAGTATCATATTTCATATTTGGTCGCATATCCTTTACATGCTGTTACTTCCTGAAGTCTGTGACCATCAACATCAAAAAACTGTCGATATCTTATTTTCAGGTACTGTTACAAGCGATACTATAACCTCTCTGCATTTGAATGGATCTCTATGGAAATTGGGGGGTGAGACTAGATTCAGCTGTAAATTACACTGGTACAGTATGGAACACATGGCTGGCTAAATGGCTGTAAGTTATCAAGGGTCTGAGCTATCAAACGAGCCCCAAACCATCACTCTGTTGCCAGATATGGAGTAGATGTGGATGGATCACTTTAAGGGTTGTTTCTCCTGACTTTTTTCCCCATAGAGTTCTATAGGAAAATGAGTCCGGAGAAATAACCCTTGCAGTGATCCATCCACATCTACTCCATATCTGGCCACAGAGTGATGGTTTGGGGCTCGTTTGATAGCTCAGACCCTTGATAACTTACAGCCATTTAGCCAGCCGTGTGTTCCATACTGTACCAGTGTAATTTACAGCTGAATCTAGTCTCACCCCCCAATTTCCATAGAGATCCATTCAAATGCAGAGAGGTTATAGTATCGCTTGTAACAGTACCTGAAAATAAGATATCGACAGTTTTTTGATGTTGATGGTCACAGACTTCAGGAGGTAACAGCATGTAAAGGATATGCGACCAAATATGAAATATGATACTTTAAAAATACGTTAAAGCAAAGGGTATGAATACTTATGTAAATGAGAAATTTTATTTTTTTATTTTTAATAAATTTGCAAAAATCTCAAAAAAACTTTTTTCACATTGTCATTATGGGGTGTTGTGTGTAGAATTTTGAGGGAAAAAATGAATTTAATCAATTTTGGAATAAGGCTGTAACAGAACAAAATGTGGAAAAAGTGAAGCGCTGTGAATACTTTCCGGATGCACTGTATATCCCAGCAGGAATTCCACAGCCAGGGCCTTCTCCACTTAGCGGGCTCCAGGAAGCAGGGCATTGTGGGGGACTTTGGGGGCACTACGAAGCTTCTTTTTTCCCAGATCAGTTTCAGAAAGGTTACAGAAAGCAGCCTGAGAAATGTGATGTTAATGATGAATGAGCAAGATGAGAGTCAGACAAGACGGTCCGAAAATGGCGCAGAATAAAGACTCAAAAACAAGGCCAGACGCTGCTAAGATTAGAATTTTTAAAAAAAACGAAGAGGAATGACGAAACCCCCCCCCCAAAAAAAATAAAATAATAAAAAGAATTTAAATTATGTAAACAGCAATCCAAGAATATGTGTCACTCAGACCTAAAAATAGGGGAGGCGAACTCACATTCCTCAGTTGTGGAATTTTTTTCCTGTACGGGGATCTCAGTGTCAGCCGCTAAAATCGCCTCCCTGAGGAATATCGCATTGTGTGGGAGTTAAGCTTTAAGCCCATTATTTTCAGTCATCCTGACCTGTATATTTTCAGCCTTTAATACGATGTTCAGAGCTGACTAAGTTTCTCACTAAAAAAAAAACTGCCACCCCCACTTCTTACACAATTAAAGGGGGGGGGGGGGGGAGACAGAGCTAAGAAATTGTTTTCAAATCCCAATTATGGGAACATAAAAGCTGTTGAGAGGTGCAGTTTTGACCTTTCCAACTTGTGTGCTTTTTACAACTTAAATCCTAATTGATGAACTTGCATCTTGCCAAGCCTAAACAAATCCATTGAGCAAAGGAGAGAGAAAAAAGGGAGACGGGGGGGGAAAAAAAAGGAACACATTTAAAGCAAAGCCCCTACTGACTCACAAAGATCATTTAATGAAAGTAGCACACACACAGTGCTGCATGCTAAATGCTGTAAAGCACAGGAAAGAGGAGTCAGCAGCAAGCCTCCTCCCGTTTGGGCAATTATGCCCCAAAACATCTAAACACCGCGCGTGACTTAGAGCAGCAATTTTGAGGAAAATGTCTTCTTCCCCTCCCGCTAATTGCGCTGAATTAAGAGCATGCTAATTTGGATTATATAGGCCATTTTTGTTTTCGGTTATGATTTTGTTTTGCCTTGTTTTGAAGGTGGGCTGTGAGTTAATTTCTAAATGCTGTGCAAAAATTGTGCAATTAGGGAATTTTGAGTCAATTATTACAGCATAACCTGGTGTGTGTGACGTTAGGGTAATCTATATGATAGGAGGTCTTTCATTAAGGCAGGTATAAAGTGGCACTTCTGATATGGGAAGTGAAAAAACAGCCTGTCAAATGGTGACCCCAGGCTGGTGGTGGTATTAGGGTCAGGAACACATAGGAGATGGTTTATATGGAGGGTGTGTGGCATGTCAATAATTTCAAAAAGACCCAACAACTGTCATACTTTTCATTCTGCAGTCTGTTCTGGACACACAAAACTACCTACCTGTAGAAAATGTAAGGAGATGCTATTCAATTTCTAATGCTATCATTGTAATTTACACTCAATGTCATGTACTGGCCCTGCGATGGATTGGCAACCTGTCCAGAGGGTATTCCTGCCTCTCGGCCAATGCATGCTGGGATAGGCTGCAGCCCCCCCGGCAACCCTGACCAGGAATAAGCGGGTTGGATTGTGTATGGGTCCGATAAATTTATGAACATGTATCTGCATTGAGCCGCATGAACTTCAGCCATTCACCGTTAGAAGCTAAAAAAGTTCAGAAAAAAGCAACACCGTTGAGTAGACAAAATGGCAGAGTGCCCTGCTGCAGACACCTGTGACTGGTAATTTTCTGACAGCTGTCACACAAAAAGATTCAACCAATCAACATGAACCCAGTTAACCAAATCCAAGGCTGTGCCTGCTTGCATAACGCACCAGGGCGACGTGTGAAGGCTAGTGGGTATGATTTGAGAACAGGAGGGGTTAATCTATCACACGCCAACAGATTACCCCAAAAAAACAGGTGAAAAGAGTTATGCATTACATATGCAAGACTAATATCCGTGAGCCAGTTAAAGAGAGCAGAGCTGACCTCCACGTCCTTGAACTTGTCCCGCAAGTCCATGAGCCGGTGGTAGGCCTTGATGGCCTCGCCGAACTGCCCGACATCGATGCACACGACGATGAAGTTCTCCCAGATCTGCCAATGCTCGTAGTTGCACTTGAGCGCCTCCTGCAGGGTGCGGAAGGCCTTGTTCCTGTTTGGGGAGGGGAGGGGTAACAGATAGTAACCGTGGTGAAGTACTCCTCGCAGCAAGATAATCACAGCACTATAAATGGGCCCTGGCCGGGGAAGTTTACCTCAGTGATCCTCCTAAAACGTGCGTCTGAAACTTATTTAATGTTTTTTCTGGTAAAAAAAAAAAGTCTTTACATTTAAATACAAACTACAGGGAAAACGTTTGGTAAACGGCCCACACGACGCCGACTTATGAATATCCGATGAGTCCGACCGTACAATTTCCACACGCATTTTTTTATTTTTTTTCCCCTTCCCTCATAAAAATCTGCTTTGAACACAGTGAGACAGAACTCCCTACATCCCCACTGCACCTCTTTGGGCTCTACCTGCTCAACAGAACACATGCTCAGAGACTCTTTAGAGAGGCTTCAGCTGAATTAGCAGTGCTAACAGGGTTTTAATGGGAGCTCCCAGTTTAATTTCAGGCTTGAAAGCACCTGGATGATTTGAACGGATCTGAGGGGCCAGTTCCCTGAAATAAAAAATAATTTTTTTTTAAAAATTGTCAAGAGTCTGGAGTAAAATCCCTGCCAGGAAGCTCCAGTTTCCAGGGGAAATAAGCAAACCTGGCAAACGCAGGCATTTGTGGGAGGGTTGTAATAGACTTGTGCCGAGTGAGTCTTGTTAATTCAGGGAGGGGATGAGGGGGGAGAGGGGGTCCAGCAGAAAATGCAGGTGGGTGCCTTTAGATTTATGTGTCCAATTAGGAATTCTGAGTGTTTCTTCTGGAGTGCTTGAAAAGCATGAAAGACCGTGACCGGGATGGAATAATATCGCCAAGGTCCATCAGCTCCCTGACAGCCGAGTCAGACCCATTTCGGTCTGATCTTGTGATTGACAGATGCTGTAGAATGTCTTTTATCGAGTTTATACCTCATACGCCTGGCTTGAACCCCAACACCGGTCCTCAACCCAACACCGGCTTGAACCCCAACACCTGGCTCTAAACCCAACACCGGCTCGTACCCCAACACCGGCCCTGACCGCTCCCCTAAATCGACATGTCTTCAGCAGACTTGGAGGGGACGAATACTGTGTGGGCCGCAGGTAGCACAGACACTCTTCAGGCCGCTTGTGAGCCTGACAGCAAGAGAGGGGGACCCCGCCCCCACTCAATCATGGCCAATCAGGAGGCGAGGACCCTACTTACTTCTGTCTCAGTCTGATGTAGGCTGTGGAGAGGTTGTTCCAGGCTTCAGCGTTCTGCGGGTATGAACACAATTTTATTTACTTATTTATTTGTTTATTTTATGCACGAGCAAGCAAGCTTGCAGTGAAACCCAAAATGGCTGACAGGCAAGCCTTGAGCAGGTACCTATAATAAGAGGGATCACTTTCTGGGTTGGTAATAGTGCACAAAAGTGCTACAAAAAGACCTGCAGAACAACTTATTAAATTAAAAACCTACAAGAGGACTCCAATAGAGATATTGTTCTCCAAACCTGAGGACAATAAAAATGAGAGAATAGGGGGAGGGGTACATGGATGAAGAGAGGAACAAGAAGGGAGAGAGATGGGGGGAAGATAGAGAAAGGAAGGGAAGAGAGGGAGACGGAAGTAAATGCAGAGAGAGAGTGTGTGACATAATCATATTCTTAAAATAATAAGCAAATATGATTACCTCCAATAAAGTTGAAATTAGTTGATTGTTGTGGCTTACATTTTATGTAAATGGTTGCTTTGGCAATAATATGCGTATGTGCGGTCATGGCAATAAAGCATGATTGAATTTTAATATGAATCTGAGTGAGAAAGAGAAAGAGACAGAGGTAGATGGGGGGAGAGAGTGAGAGAGAGAAAGAGACCGAGAGGGGGAGAGAGAGAGAAAGAGAGAGAGAAAGCGCGACAGACAGAGACAGATTGAGAGAGAGAGAGAGAAGGAGAGGGGAGAGAGAGAGAGAGAGAGAGAGAGAGAGAGTGACAGAAGGAGAGAGAGATGTCCACAGCCCTATCATGAGCTCTCAGCTACCTTTCAATCATGAGTGCGGCCAGCAGCTCCCATTACTGATTGGGTGAGTAACATGGTGGGAGAGCCTGTGGGGACGCAGTTCCGGATGGTTCTACTCTGAGTAACTTCACTGAGGAGGTAAGCAGGGGAAGGGGGGGGGGGGGGTATGAGGTTTCCCCACTTCCCCCCAGCTGTGACACCCCCTAAATCAGAGAGAAGAGGGTGGCCAGAGCAGGGGCTGCGTCTTGCATTACCTCTGCATTCCTGGCCAGCGTCGTCACGGTAGCCTTGCGCTGTGTTTATCACCCTCGCTCCCCCCCCGAACCCTCACGGGAGGGGCATAACAGACGTGGCGGCGTGACTTACGTCCGGCTCCAGCGCCACGCATCTCTGGAAGGCCTTGGCGGCTCCCTCGTAGCTCTCCAGCGCGATGTAGGCGCAGCCCAGGGAGAACCACACACCAAGCTGGGGGGGGGGGGGGGGGCACAGAGAGAGAGAGAAGGGTCACGTCGGGGTGTCCCGTTTCCTGTACAACCAGTAACCGATAGCCATGTTAACTGTGACAAAGGCCTCCCCTCGACCCAACCCCGACTCCTTTCCCCACAACACACACCACCTTCACCCTCAAAAGCCAAGCGATCCCCACCGGCCGATCGGCCTCCTTGCAGAGTTGAGCCGGGACACTATCATACTGCATGCTGGTCTTTCACGTACGAGGGAGAGCGAGTCCGATACACGCGGCTCTCCGGTCGAGGGCGTAACTGTGGCACCCGCCGGGCATTGGCGAGGACCCGCCAGATGTTTCCCTGCCAAACCCCCCCCAATCTCGCACAGCAGGCGTCCATGTCCGACGCACCGCTCCTCCTAACATTCCCCCCACATTCCACGGACCTTGGGGCTCCACAGCATCTGCTGCAGATGTGCCCCCGTTTACCGGCCGGTCAACACCCCCCCCCCCCCCCCCCCCAACCCCCCACGCTTGCGGGCTTCCCGTGCACAAAGGCCTGACTTCTAGAACTATCCATATCCTGACAGGTGCCACGCAGGAGACGTGGAGGGGGGAGCGGGGAGGTGTTGGCGGTGTTCCATCCCTTTGGCACTGGGGAGGTTTGGTTTGGGAGAGAGCCAGCCCGCCGGCCGGACTGAGTGACAGCGCAAGCGAAGGGGGGCCCACGCCGTGACTGGCGGCAAGAGTTTACGCAGATCAGTAAAAGCGTCGGCCTCCCTCCTCCCCCGTCCCCCGTCCTGCCAGAGAAGCCTTACATCTCTGTTAAACGGGACGGCGCCTTTCGCAGCCACGGAGACCTCAATCATCGCATGAGGCTGTGACTACACTTCCCCCTCCGGATGGTCATTCTCTCTCCCCTAAAGATGCAGCGCTAGCAGTACGCTGTTTGAGAAGCGGGGCGCCCACACCTCTCCGCTTTCAGCATCATCAAAAACCACCAAGTCATGAACGGAAGTTATATGGAAAACAAACATACTTTTTATTGCGGGGTAACCTAAGAGAATATATTAGGGAGCGCAAACAGACAGGCGCTTCCTCTCGTGGTAATGCGTGGGGAAAATGAACACCGCGGTCCCCCGGCAGGGGGTGGGGGGGGCTCAGAGCGGGTGTCTGAGTAAAGGGAGATGGAGCATCCCCCCCCCCCCCCCCCTCCCCCCTGACCAGCTCTGCAAGAGAAGCCAAATTCTGGAGGCCTGCCATCTACGAAATGTCAATTCCACCCGTCCACAAAGTTGATTGCACTAATCGCCATCTCATTCGATCGTTAAAATAGATAAATAAAATCTTTTTGTATCTGTCAAAACATTCTCAAAGTTTCTGTAAGTTTAGACCAATACTTTATTATTTTCCTATTTCTTTTGTCATTTTGTATTCAAGGCAAGTGCTTCCTCAATCCTATAAGAAGCACAAGTTTTGAAAAACCATACATTTCCCCCACCATTTTAAAAAAGCACATTTACCATTTTGACAGTTGAGTTCTTTTTTTTTCCTAGAGAAAGGCCAAAAAACAAAACAATAACCAAGCATTCACCTCAAACTATAGGCCCTGACCCTGTCCCCATCAGGCAGGCTTTGGGGACCAGCAAGTCCGGTGCCGAGGAAGGCCTAGCGTGTGGTTGTCGCGTGCTAACGCTCTTCATTCAAGACTTCCACGGAGGAGGGCGACAGGGTTATACACACAGCCACTTCACCAGCGAGGCCTTTTGAGCCCAGGCTGACAGGACTGGATGGAAAAGGAGCTTGGTGGGCAGAGCAGACCCAGAGCGGTTACGTAACGCAGCGCGGGGAGACTCGTCTGCCCGGCAACAAAATCCGAGATGGCCTGCAATTAGGGCCCTCCCTTGTGCCTCTTTGTAAAACAGTGAAAATAATCAGCAGGCGGGTAGCTGTCAATCGGCAGGAGCCAGGATCACCGTTCCGCCGTTCCCGCCGAAAGGATTTACGGTCAAACGGCAGCTGAACGAAAGCTTTACGGCGAAGGGCCGGGTCTGAAGCACAATCGCAGCCTACCTTCCACACGAAAGTAAACCCTCAACCGCCTTTTCCCCCCGCTTTAGAAAAATAGAAGCCTGAACACAAATCAAGCGCTTGACCCCCTGAATAACCCCTCGACCCTGTCCAGTGCCCCTGAGCCACACACACACACAGACACACACACACAGAGGTGACACGTCTGGGAAGGGGTCTATATCAGAGGGGCACTGTGGGGGCCCGCCATTTCGGGATTTCACGCCAGCCCTTGCTCTTATTTAATTATCCCTTGCACTTACTTGATCAGATATTTTGTACGACGTTATGAGCTATAGCTGAACACTACACGTGCGCCCTTGGTGAAAATATTGAGTGAACCAGCACTGATACAGCTGTTTAGGAAACTAAGCTAGAATAATAGGTTGGACTGAAAACTAGCATACACACTATATAATACTGAACCATACTGGGCATACATGGGTTTTGTACAAGCAACATACATATAGTATAGTTGGGGTGGAGACAATCATGTCTAGGGTATTGGCTGTAGGGCAGCGCTTACTAACTGATGTAACTTTGGTGCTAGGTCAAAGGGTGCACCTTCATAAGATTAGGTGCAGGTGGGCATACCTGCATGGTGTTGATACGCAGAGACCGCTCGAAGCACTCCACACACTGCTTGAACTCCTTGTTGCGCAGGTGCAGCAGGGCCTTGGAGCGCTGGGCGCGGGCGCTCCGGTGACCCGACAGCTCCCACGCCCGGTCGTAGTACTGAGGGTCCCTCAGAACGTCCCCCAGCAGGCAGTACAGGGACGGCGTCTCCTTCTTCTCCAGCTCCCGGCGCAAGATCTCCTCGGCCTGGGGCAGAAAGCACGGAGGAACCCGTTAATACGCCATCCTTCCCCCGCCCCCACAACACTGCCAGGATTCAATCAACTTCTGCTATTAATATTGAAATGAAAATAATGAGAGGGCCTAATCATCGCTCTGACTAGACGTTTTGGTGATATTTCAACCCGTAGAATTGACTTAGTTGACTGGTGAGTCTAAACGCTAATGTTAGCGTGTAATTGCAGATTAAAGTTACAAACACTGATTGGGACTCTTCCCATCTCTTGTACTCATCTCTTAGGCCTCGATTCTCCACTTCGCTTTGCGCCACCAATGATTGCACATACAAATGGTTATTGTTTTTTAAAATTTTGTTTCAGATTTTTTCCAGTTTTTCTCCCAATTTGGTAGCCAATTCAACCCCTATTCTAATTCAATTCCCCCCATGTAGCTAGAGAATCACTGCTGCACAACCCCGTCAGCCGGTAGTAGACTGAGGTCGCCACGTCCTTATTCAGGGCGCGACTCCTCCAAGCCTGACCGTGATTCCAACTCGCCCAGGGCCGCTATATGCGCAGCGATTCTCTCCGAGCCCCTCCCCCCACCTGGGAGCAGCTGCCAATTGGCGCTCCCACAGGGCGCCGGCCATGCTCGGATCTGGCAGGACCGGGGCGCGAACCCCGATCCTCGAAGTACAACTGCACCGACTGAAAGCGCTTTTACCGCTGTACCACCGTGAGGCCCGTGCACATACAAATTTTTACAAGTTCTGAAGACCGCTGTTTAAGTGAAATAAAAAATATGTTCACACGTATGTTGGATTTTCTAATGCTTCCTTTGAAAATGAGGCACTAACTGCAGAATAAATGCATTCTATTTGTTATTCAAATATTTTACGGTTGAGAAAAGCTGAAGAGAAGCAGGTTTTGGGCAATTTGAGAGTGCGGTCCCTTCAGGACTGCAGAGCCAAGCAAATCCATTAGTTTCAGTTCTGAAAACACACACACACACACACACACACACACAGATATACAAACACACACACATGCACAAACAAGCACACAGACGGACACACACACAAACAGCACACAGACAAACACAGACAGACAGACAGACAGACAGACAGACAGAGACAGACAGACACACACACACACACACACACACACAGACACACAAACAGACACACGCACACAGATATAAAAACACACACGCAGCCAAGCACACAGTTTCATGGGAACAGCTTGAGTCCACGGTTCAGCAGCAGTATATTCAAACGCTCCCGTCAGCCTCAAGAAAGAAAGCAACAGCCTAAATGAGTCCAGCAAAGTGGATTAAGCAGATTACTACTGGGGCGCCTTAAATTCTCTATTCTAATTTTATTTGTTCATTTCATCCCCCTCTCCACTAAATGGGCTGCCAGCCTGCACAGCTTTCTGTTGCCTTTTCAATAGACCTTAGTTCACACCAGGAATGCATTTTCTTTTTTTTATGTACATAATAATGCTGGGTTTGAGCCAACAGAGCACTAGAGCTCTGCGCCAGTCAGTGGGAGATAAAACAGGCCCGAACCTTTACTGAGACACACTTCTGAGGTAAATGAATCGCCAAAAGCTCCCCCCCACACTGTAATAATTATTAACCTGAAGCAACCCACAACAATGTAAGACAGGACTTCCATTTACTTTAGCAATTTAAGCCAGACTGTAAAAGGGTCTAGTCAAGTAACGTTTTAAATAACTGGTGATCTCACAAACATACACACACACAGACACACACACACACCAAAATAAATGAATAAACTGGACTAACTGGTGATCTCTTCCTCTTTATCGCCGAGTGTCACATCTATTTCTTTGAGCACATCACGGTCTGTGGATTTTTCCAAATAAAAATTCTCTACAATGAAAATGTTTCGCACGCACGGCCACAGGTGCCTGGAGAAGATAAACGTCCAAGTAGAAATAAGCAGCTCCTCCACACTGTGTACTTTGGAAAGTTCACTTGTTTTTTTATTGCTAAACTGAAAAAGTGCTAATGTTATGAGCAGTAGACCTTTGTCAGAGCCAAATAAAAATGTGACAAAATTATTATTTTTTTAAATAGAGCAGCCATGAAAGCAAACAAAGGGAAGCAGTGGATGAAACAGAAGCCCATTTAGAGCTGGAGAAGAGTCCGTGGAAACCTCCGGATAACGTAGAACTCCCACCACATGGGGGGTATTTCACAAAGCAGGATAACTGAGTTAGCTGGATAACTGCACTGAGTAAAACCCAGAACAGCTCCTTTTACTTCAGTCCATGTTCCAGATTTGGGAGGGCTCCGGGTTTTACTCAGTGCAGTTATCCAGCTGATTCAGTAATCCTGCTTCGTAGTATACCCCCCAGGATTACTGAGTTAGCTGGATAACTGCACTGAGTATAACCCGGAACAGCTCTTTTTACTTCAGTCTACGTTCCAGATTTGGGAGGGTTCCGGGTTTTACTCAGTGCAGTTATCCAGCTAACTCAGTAACCCTGCTTTGTGAAATACCCCCATTTTATTTGCAAGGAGGTGATGCTTTTAAACGGCCTGGGTCCATTATTCACAATGCTAATCCCAGATCAGGTTCCTCTCATCTATATCCTAACCTTATCCATGAGCCTGAAGACAAAACTGATGCTAGATCAGAGCTCCTACCCTGAGGCTTTTTACGAATACAGGCCCCGAATTTTCACTTTCCCCTCACAGGCTTTCCTCATGAACGCTCTGCCTGCCACCTGCGAGCGCTTTCCCGCTAAGCGTCTAGATTAAAAAACCAGCGCCGCGGTCTGTGCGCCCGTCTCAGACGAATTTTGATATTTCCCAGGAGGCGCTCTCTCTACCCACTGGCCTCGCTTCTTCGGCGGCTTCACCAGCCTCCAGAGATTAGCTTCTCAACACCGCGCCGGATCTCCTAATTATCTCGTGATTAAAGTGTGATTATTACAGTCGTTTGTCTTGCACATTCATATTTCAAAAGGTTTTTTTTCATTTTAAATATAACCCCCCCCCCCCCTCCCCCATGCACATATTTAAAATAAAATGTAATCCTCCAATCTGGAAAAATGAGCCTTTCTTGAGTCTTGAAAGATCAAGGTCATGACTCGACGGGATCGCTCAAAAATCCACAATTCCCCAACCCACCAACGTTCCGCCGCTAACTTGCCGTTCACAAATTTTAATTTTATGCCGTCGTCGGGGACAATTTATGACCCGCGCGCCGGTGCCAACGTGGCGGCTCGCCCGGGGACGTTCGGGTTTCACGGCCTCGGCCCAGACCGCACGGTGCGAAAAACTTCCGTTCCAGCCCTTCGTCATCGTCTTCATCTCGGGCTTCTTGCGGGCGTCACGCACCCAAGGCCGCCAAACGCCGCGTGTGACCGCGAGAGCGACAAGTATTCCTGGCCTCTCTCAGCTGGCGCTTCGGCACTTTAGAAAACAGATTTCTTTTTTTTTGGGCGGGTGGTGGGGGGGAGCGGGGGGTACGGATTACCTCAGCACCCAGAGAGGAATCCCTGCCTAGCCTGTTGCTATGGGCTTTGGAGCAGTTCGCAGCGGAGCGAATGAGTTTAGTTACCGCCTCTTATGCTCCCTCACTCAGGACGAGGGGCCTGAGGCCCTGTACACGGTCCTGTACGCTGGAGCAAGCGGGTAATTAACGACTATGGGGGGACCACACCTTCTGGCGCAAACACCTGGGGGGCGGTAGGTGGGTGGGGGGCTGGGGGTAACGGTGGAGAAATTGGGCGGGTTGGGGGAGGAGAGGAGTCCTCTGCCAATGACAACAGTTCGTCGAGAGGCAACATCCACTTGTTAATACAGCACCTTGGCATCAGCGGCCAAGAAACGATTAATTAGCAGTCTCTCGCACACCGTACGTGCCTCCACAATTAGCCTTGACATGCTCTTGCCACCAGGAATATAACGGGCCACTGCAACAATTAAAATAGTATCTGCCCCACACGTTCAGGAATGGCAAAAAATGTATATATTTTAACAGGCTTTCTTGGAGACCAAACTGGAGTGGACCGAATCCAATGCCAGCTTTGCTCCATTTTTTAAAGACGTGATTGTGGATTGTATTTTATAACCTTGGAGTCCAGCCACCACTCAGCACCCCTGAATGACTGTATGCAGACACAGAAAAAGGGGAGTGGGGGGGGGGGTCTCAAAATTCCTCAAAATTACAGACTGCCTTATTGTACATGGCCAACCACGTAAGCAATTCACAGAACTGAATGATCCTTCCTTGAGGGCATTAAAAAATAATTCTTAAAAAATCAGTCTGGAACAACCTGTGGCTTTTCTAAAGACGTGCGCTTACAATAGGAGGCGTTTTTTTTGGGCTGCGTGAGGGGAATTTCCGCAGCTGTGGTCTCGCGTTGAGAGAAAGCCATTCAGCCGGCAAAGAACAAAAATGTCAAACGTTGTTACTATCAATTCAACAAATTGTTGAAACAATTACAAACCCATAAAAACCCATCGCAATTTATCTGTGGTTTGGAGCGGTTCTCTTCATAAAGGCAGCGTGAATTCATGTCAACATATGTTCAGGCACAGTTACTCAGTGGATCTTCTGTTCCCTTTGACCTTCTACGCCGTGAATACATTTCACACGTTGGGGTTGGTTTTCTGCGCTTGTAATGGAAGACTTCCATGGTGGACAGGGTTAACGCAGCAACACGTGCCCTTTCCCACGCAGCTTCCAGCATGAGAAATGGAACGTACGCGGTTTAGTGTGTTGGTTCGCAATAAGACCGATGCGTGAGCGAAACGGAAAGTGTTCTCCTTCTCCGTGCGCCTGACAGATAAAATCTAACAGCATCCTGAAAAACGATCCGCTCTGATTCATTAAAGTGATGCATAGCGGCATCAGACAGGGAGACGGAACATCGTATGAAATGTCCTTCGATGGAGAGAGGGGAAAAAAAAAAAAAAAAAGGCTACTGGCTACAGTCTGTAAGCGCTCTCTTGGCGCTAGCCCGGGTCAGCTTCGTTCACGTAAGTACATGCTCAGAAACCAGAACAGAGACCGAACAGTCCATTTTCACAGCGAGACTGCCAGGGGATGGTTGGGGGGGAGAAATTCTCCAGACAAATGGATTGCATCGCATTTTTATCATGTTACACAGGTTGCTGGCTGGGGCTGGATTGAGGCACTTTGTTTTGCTTTTATTGACCAGAATGCACCACGGTAATCAGATTGGGAGACAAAACAAGGCGTAATTTAATAGAGCACACAAAGGCCCACAGGAAAGGAACTCCGGGGGGGGCGGTTGCTGAGTTTTTGGAGGGAGCCGGCTGGAGGTCAGCTCTGCCTACCTTGAGTGGCGGGATGGTGCTCTGCGGGGGAAGGGGCATGCTGGGAAACACTTCCATACATTGAGAAGTAAACGCCCCCCACGGGACACCCGCCAAGAGATGCTCTGAAGTTTATTTGAGTGTGCGCACACGTGTGGGTACGTGTGTGTGCGTACATGTGTATCTATCCATGCATGTGTGCAAGTCTTCTGGTACATGCTGAGAAGTACCCTTTTATGGGGGTGAATGACATGCAGAATGCGAGGTGAAACACACACACACACACACACACACACACACACACACACACACACACACACACACACACACACACACACACACACACACACACACACACACACACACACACACACACACACACAACCAATGGGAAAGAGATCTGAGAGCTTAGACTGAAAGCATACAGAAATACAGCAGATGTTCCTTACGTAACCGCTTTGGAGTGCATCTCAGAGACTAATGTAAATTTGGCGCCGACCGAGCTTCAACATCGCTCATTAAAACGATAAAACGGAAACGCGCCATCGTGACTTTTCTCAGACCTTTTTTGACATAAGCGTCCCTTCAGCGTGACGTGATGAGGCGCGCCCCCGCTACATGACAGACAGCCAGAAAGGACGCTGGCAGCCCTGTGTCTATACTGCCTTACTTTGATATGCAAACACATGGCAAGTACTGGTACTTATAGCACGGAAGCCAGTGGCTGCCTGTGTAAATGGCAGACCAGAGTCAAGGACTTTAAATCTTCAGGCAGCAGATTCAGACGGTCCTGCAGATTACTGACAATTTTTAAAGGAAATATCTATTTTTCAGTAAAAAAAGAAGAAAAAAACTACGTTTTGATCAATGACCTTTTTCCTGGAACATTCTTAAGGGATCTGCAGGAGCTTGCTTTTTCAATTTTGCTGGGATTTAAAGAGTTAATGTATTGCTAATACATGCTATCCTCAGGCCTGGCAAACAAGATGTTTCCCCCAGGAAGAGGAAACTAACCATGCAGAAATGTCATATATTGTAATATGGTAAAATATGTGGACTTTATAGAAAACATAATATTACATATATTTGACAGCGTTGTCCCTTTTAAAAATATACATGTCAATGACAAAAACACAGGACTAATGGTTCTGGCTCAATGCCACAATGCCATCAGCTGATTGACGCCCTCATTTGGATAGGGTGTCAGCTCACCGGCGATTCTGTTTAAACTACAATCACTTGTACCGTTTCTGTCATGGCTTTTTGTTTCGATCTTTCTGGGCTGTTAATAATATGTTATTATTGGAATAAAACATCAGCGCCACTATTATTTTGCCCTGAATAACTGCTATGTTCGAAATTAACTTCAGCATTATCCAAGAAGGGGTTAGTTACATTTCAATGCAGTCAGTTTAGGAAATTAACTGATATTCAATTCACGGACTGAAAAATGTCCATGATGTTCTATTAGGACTGAATTTAAATTAGTGACCCCAATCCTGGTTAGCTGAGAGAGGTTATTATTTTTCCTGTGGCATGCTAATATTTTAGCATTGTTTTGCAGATTTTAATGGGATTCATTCCATTACATTCATTCAGCAGATGCTGTTACATTGTGAGCGATTCACGCGTGCGCACTTGTGTGTGTATGTGTGTGCGTGAGCGTGCATGTTTCTGCATGTGTGAGCATGTGTATGTGTACGTATGTGCATGCATGCATGTGTGTGAGCATGTGAATGTGTGCGTGTGCATGTGCATGTTTCTGCATGTGTGAGTGCGTGTGTGTGTGTGTGTGTGCGCGTGCGTGTGCATGTGCATGTGCGCACGCCCTCACTTTCTACCCTCATCCTGGCTGTTCTGCAGGTGCCGGGTGGCCATTGCTCCTCATGAGACACACGTTCAGTGTTTTACTCCACATAAGCCCCGTTACCCAGGCTCCTGTGGGTGAGTGTGCACATATCATTAGCGGGGGCGGAGCGAGACGCAGGCCTGCCTTACCTTCCCGTGCTGTCCTATCCTCTCGTAGCAGATGACAGCATCCTCCCACAGCTCCAGCTTCTCGTATATGAGCAGGGCGGAGCTAGTGCAGCCCAGGTCCATCAGAAGGCTGGCCAGCTGCCTCTGGGGTGGGGGAGGGGTCACATTTACATCAGCTATCTGATCACAGCCACGAGACTGACCAACACACGACCAGGAAACATGCACATGCAAGTTAGTTTTATTCCTGGAGTATGTGTTAGAAGCAGCATTATCATTACCAAGCTGCTAGTTGAAAAAAATCAATTATTTACCAATAATTAAAAAAAATTGAACAACGTAAATACAGAACCCATGGCTGCAAAACCCAGCCGTCTCCACCTGGTCATGCATGAGCCCAATACGGATATTTGCCCACGTGCCGTCTTTGCAACTGTACGAAACCCATGGGGGTGGGGGGGGGGGGTATTTGGGCGATACCTCCCCAGTCCCGACCCAGCCCGTGCCCATCTCCCCAAGCCGTAGCCCCCAGGCGCCCCTGGTGCATGCTTCATCACCAAGCTGGTGAGGCAGAGTGTAAAGACCTCATTCAGACTGCCACTGAAACGGTGTCCAGGGGGAACTCCTGCTCGCACCTCGCAGCCACGCTTATGGGGAGGTTAATGACCCTTATAGGATCTGCGAGCAGAAAAAAAGGCCCTTTTGTGCCTTGAAATTGGACGATTTTGCAGGATGTTACACCAGCGATTTGGACTGGGCGGAGAGGCTTGGGCACCCGCGCAAACAGAGGGCAATTTGCATGAAGATACCCTTCACTCAGGTGATTTACTGTTCCTTATAATTCTGTTTGTACAGTTTTAACAGCATGGGGGGGCTGCTCCATTCGTACCCTCAGCTCAACAAACAATTTTTAAAAAGATGGCGTCGGGCACGGGGCCTGGGAAGCGGAGTGGGCCGGTTTGTATACCGGCTGAAAGCATTGAACGCGCGGCTGGGCTCGAGTGAAATTTCCTGGGGGTGGGGTGGGCCTTGTCTGATAGGATCACTACGCTGGAAATATAAAACCACAATTTTAACACGACCCCTTTGACCCCCCATCGTGTCACCGCTGGCATGGCATCTAGAGAAGAAAAATAACCTTGTATCATTGCCTTATCTGTCAAGCTCCAGCAAAATAATAATAAAAATCTTGATCACCGCTTGACGTGTCACCGAGTAAATCCTACGGAGAACCACGCCCCCTTTCCCCTCTCCCTCTCCCTCTCCCATTCCACCCCCCCCCCCCCCCTTCCAGGTCGGCCTATCACGTCCCACGGAGACGATGGCGGTAATAAATCGGGATTTATTTCCCCGTTGTCACCGGCTCCAGTCATGTGACCGGAGCACCGTGAAGGCAGAACGTGAAGTTAATGGCAAACAGGGCTGAGGGAGGAAAAAAAACAAAAAAACAGCCGTACTGCTCTTTTTTCCCCTCCCTTTTTTTTAACTGCTTTCCGGGTAATATCTATCACACTATCAGTCCCTTTCAGCATCTTACAATCAGCACCCCAACAGCACCCCACCCTCCCCTGCCTCACAGGAGGCGGCACCGTTACATGCCGGGCTCATCTCTCCACGGCACAGTGCGTCATGGCGGCGCAGCAGTCTCCGCCCCACGCCTCCAGCCCCCCCCTCCGCTCATTCCCGCTTTACTGTCGCTCACAGTTACGGGCTGGAGTCACTGTAGCTCTCAGCTGGGCGGAAGGGGAGGGGGCGTTGGGTTGACATGCAGAACACAACCGACTCAAGAGAACACGTCGGAACACGTACTGCGGTGCTGCAGGTGTGGTCTGCGTGCGGGGGGGGGGGGGGGGGGTGTAAGAGGAGCAGGGAATCGATGACCACGCCGACCACAAAAAACACAAATAAAGGAGATGAGAAAAACAAAATCAGCGTGTCCAAAGCCAGCCCTTTTCTGGAACGTGACACATAGCGTTTTTGAGCTGTCAGACTGACTGGGTGCTTTTAAAATTAGAAGGAGGGACAAATATCGAAGTTAAAAAAAGTGGCCGTCTCGGTGGTACAGCCTGTAGCGCACCGTCCGCATACTCATTGTGAGCCGTGACGTCGGCGGTTCGAATACGACCTTGGTCGCACGTCCCCCGTCCCCCCCACTCTTCCTCTCTCTCTCTACACAGTGCTGTCCAATACAGCTCAAAAAGCCCTAAAATCTTTTTTTTAAAAGGAAAAAAGCTACTTTCAAATAGAAGCATGCAGTTATCCGTGGAATTTGTTGGAAGTCTCTGCGTGGCTCTGCGAATTCAGCCGTTTTTATTTTTTAAAAAGGAAGATCTTTCTTTAAAAAACTGCAACTACGTTTGCGCTATTCCTGTCATGAAAAGAAAACCGACAGAATGACTGTGCCCTCTACGCACAAAGATGAGACAAAAATAAAAAATGTCTCTGAAGGGTGAATGCACTGATAAGGGCAGCAGGTTCAAAATTCAATACATTATAACTCCCTGAATTAAAAGTAATGAAAGTCTCTCTCTGACTCACGTGTGTGTCTCTCTCACTCTCACTCTCACTCTCACTCTCACTCTCACTCTCACTCTCACTCTCACTCTCACTCTCACTCTCACTCTCACTCTCACTCTCACTCTCACTCTCACTCTCACTCTCACTCTCACTCTCTCTCACACACACACACACACACACAAAGCATGTGTGTGCACAGACTGAGTTTAACACAGCCGAATAAGGGAAGGGCATTCGCTGTCCCGAGACTGACAGAGCACAGGGACACATTACTGTCCCACACCTGCATTCGGAGGACCTTTGGACCTCCAGCACTGACTACATCACAAGGGGACAATGGCCTGAACCTGCTCTCTCCGCTGCCCTGACCCTGATATACCACTGGCGCATCAGAGCCCAGATTAGATCAGAATGCTGACACGCTCGCTAATTACAAATTACGGGGCCTGTGGTGATGGATAGGCTGGGCTGCCTGTGATTTGGGACAAAGGGTCTTCTTAAGAAGCCTTGCACAGTCACTGTAGGCTTTAATTCTGGCCTATTTGAGAAGGCGGGGAGGGGAGGGGGGGTCACTCAATAAACAGCCCTGGGATGGGTGATAACGGGGCGAGCGGAGGAGATTGGGGCGGTTGGCGCTGGCCGTTCATAAATCCTGACCAGAGAGACCAGGGGAACGTCCAATCAAAACCAGGCCTGCAGCGACATGATAGGTGGGTGGATATTAATGCAATCCCCCCCCTGTGCGATGAATACAGACAGTGTCACTCTGGCCTGCTGCTCATCTCTGCTAGCGACCAGGAGGCTAACAATGTGAGCTTTCTCCCCTTTCCATTTGGTTCAAGTAAAGTAACTAAGTTATGTTTTTAATGGTTATTATGTTTTTATGGACATTCTAAAACATTATAAAAGTATCATAAAATATGTACTGCTTAAATATTAATCACTAGCAGCAGAGCAACCATCTTCACAGGCATGCCAACATTCACCTGTCCAAATATGTAATCAGTAAGGTGACCTGCATTGGGGTGGTGGAGAAGTGTTGACTTTGTGGGGTCGTGGTGTTACATGCAGTGTTTTGACACCATTTAATCCTAGTTATTGACTGCATTTGTGTCACCCGCTAATCACACAGCAAGCACAAAAGCATGATTTACGGGTCAAAAGGGCGTTCTGTATGGGATATGCACCCACCCCCCGAAATACAGGACATCTCTGCTAATACGAGACTGTTGGAAACCCTAGGTGGGGGTGACGTTGCCGGGTTACCTGCAGAGCCCAGCGAGTCGGCGGCTGGCAGCTGTAGAACACCTTTAGCCGCTCCGTCACCGGCGAGCTCTTCTCTTCAAAGTAATCCACCAGGGTCTGGAACAAAAGAGAGGAGTTACGAGCCGGCCTGGGGATGGTCACAGGGGCAAGACACCAGGCCTATCTCTGGGGCTCCAAAATAAATGGGTTACATAACGTCATTAAGCATTCAGATTGGTCTGGACGAAGGCGTCTGACAAAGCCGGTGAACAAGCTCTAAATGAAGTTACTCGCCGCGACGCGAAAATGAGACACAAACGACTTTGCTGATAGTTATCATCCCAGTCATCATTATTCCACCCTGCCAGCAAGGCAGATCCCGTTTGAAGGTCCCCGTGGGCACACAGTATAATTCAGACTGTGCCATCCCAGCTGAAAGATCTGTAAATAGCTTTAATTGGACCCAGCTCAATACATTTCCTTAAATACAGCACTTTTTTATGTGGAAATTTAGATGCTGCTTTGCAAAAAATGCCACCCCACCGAAACATTAGTTATACCCCCTGTCCCATTGGAGATGACCAGACAACCTGGGGAGACAATGTGACCTGGGAAAACCTTGAACTGAGACGGCGAGTAACAATAGATATGTGGGATGATTATTCAGGATTAGTTAATAATTATGAGTCGGGGGGGGGGCGAGTTGGATGGGTGTGATTGGCCGAGTCGTTCAGGAAATGAGATTGAGAAATGAGAATGAAAAATTGGGGCAAAATTCACAGAGTTGCATGGACAGGTTCAAGAGATATGGATCAGTGCTCCTAAAACGGGACCTTCCGGAAGACGTTTAGCCCTGTTACGAACGGTGCATCAAGAAGATTTTATCTGAGAATCAGCCAGGGTTACCTCTGCGGGGCATGCCGACCTTAAAGTGTGACTTGGCTGCTAACCATTCATGCCCAAAAGCAGTGGGTAATGCTGTGGGAGGGGCTTTTTGAAAGGGAGTGGGCAAGGAAAAAAAGTCCAGTCCAGTCCCGTCCCGTCCCGTCCCTCACAGAAAGACCACATCCTCCTGCTTCTTTCAGCGTTGGCCTCGTGCCAGTGACACCACCTCAAACATCCCATTTCTGTTGATGTGCACGCCACAGCGGTTCATCCTGCTGGATTTGCACGGGACGCAATGGTTCCAGAAACCAGTGGACGGCTGCCATTTCGAGAGGAACGTACGGAAAAGAGAGACAGTCGACAGTCGGACTGTCGTAGTTCGGATCCATTGGGAGAGCTTAGAAACCGCCACGATCCGATATTCAGAAAAAAGGCAAGACAGGCATCCCAAAGCGGAGCTTAGCCCTCCCTCCCTCCCGTGGCATTAATTCACACCGGTGGGGGGGGGGGGGGGTCATTTTATTTGCAATTCAAATGATTGCTTCGCTTCCAGGAAAATCAGCCTACGTCATTAAGTATGATGGTATGATGACAGTGACTCCACAGTAGATTATTTTTGGTCACTCCGAAATTGGCGACCTTGTTGTTTATGGGTGCTGGTGCTTGGTCGACCGTGAAAAGTCTATTTTCCCCATAAATACGGTTTGTGCTACACGTCAAAGAGAGTGATGCTAATAGCTGGCTACAGGTAGCCAGAGGGGAGGGGAGCATTCACAAAAAAATAAACAACTGCAAGCAGCCGAAATTCAACACACAGTGGATGTGCTCAACAGTGCAGCCTCAACTGCCAAAAGAGTCTGGCGTTCAAAAAGGCATGCATTCCTGAGGTAGAAGTGCAAACCATTCTTATTATTTAAATGGTAATAGTTTCTCTTCAAAAGGGCTTATTTTGCATATATTTCCGAAAGGGTGACCTACACCAGGGACCAAATCTCTGAGGCAGCTAACCCAAAGCAGAAGACGGCTCCGAGACTCTTTAGACATGCAAATTTATTCACGCGGGGAATAACAGCATTTTCTTTTGTTTTTATTCCTCTGGTTGCAATAAGACCAACGTGTGGCAGCAGCGCCCCAAGTCCCCCCCTCAAATGGCGTCATCGCCACCACGGCACATTCTTAGGGTGGCACGGCAGGTATCAAACATCTTACCGTCGTTTGCGTAATCAAGTCATCCAAACGAGCCCACAGAGGTCAAACACCTTCCTTCGTATCACTGAGATTGGGGGGGGACGTGAGGATGGGAGGAATTCAGGGTTCAGTTCAGATCCTGCATTTACCCCCCACCCCACCTCCGCCCGGACTCCCCGTCCTCCTGTCAGTCACTCGCCGATTTGACGTCTCGGCCCCCTAGGAAGGATTCACGGGGCGGGGGCAGGGGGAGGGCTCTGATCACCTGTCACGATTACAGGAAGCTGTGGGCTACCGACCCCTGCGCTCTTGCTTTTAAACTTTCCCCATATGGGCCCGCAAAATGGAATATGTCAATCACTGCACGCTTCTAGACAGCTATTTAACAGACATTAGTGACAGGACGGTGCGTTCCTTTAGGGAGGGATTGGGGGCGGGGGGGTGGATGTGGGGTCCACGTTCTTCGAAACCGGTACCACCGCGCGTGGATGCAGTTACATGGGCTGTGTGCTCCGTTTGATGCGCTAGCCCCTTGGCCTCTCCTTGCCAGTGGCATGAGGATGCTCACCTCAGATCAGAACCCTGTTCTAAAGGTCGGGTGAGGGGTGGGGGGTGGAGGTGGGGGGGGGGGCGGAGGTGGGGGTGCAGGGTGAGCATTGTGGAGGAGGAGAACAGGCCCCCCCCCCCACCCCACAACGACGTCCGGAAATGAAATTTCTGGTTGGCTTGTTGCAATCAAGTTTCCTCTAACACAGTGAGCGAGGTTCATTTGCGGAGGATTGGGGGATAACTAATCTCATTCTTCCGCGGCCAGTGGGTTCCTTCCAACGGGAATGGTATGAGTGACTCCTCTGCATGACTGCTGTCCACACAGAGACTGTTCTACAGGCCTGTATGCTTCTTCAAAAGGAGACTGTCTCCTTCAGGAGGTAGCTGAACCACACCATGCCGCTATGTCAAAGTACCTGTGGTTCAAAAGAAAAATTCCCCATACTTACTTCAATCGGCTGTATTGTTAGGTTTATTGTGGTAGTAACCCAACCAAATATAACTCGAGTCATTTCCATACGTTGTAAAACGTACCTTTCCAATTTGACACTAATGCAATTCCCATCTGGCATTTTCACCAGCATTTCACTGACTTCACAATGAACTATGGAAGCTTGAGATGAGGGAAATTATGGACGTGGCCTTCTAAAATGTCTCTCCGGATAAACCTTGAAAGACAGGAACATCATACTGACGTGCCCAATTGCTCGACTGACAGAGGACCAGTGCACGCACGTAAAGATGATTGATTCTGAAATCATAACGGCAAGCAACCGTCAGAATGAACATCACTATACATGTACTTCCTGTATTAAACGGGAGCAGAGTTCTCCCATCTGGGTCATCAGGAGTAATTTGTGTAAATACTAGGATCTTGTGAAGCAGGGTATCAAATGTATAATGGTCTGCGCATTTGTATTATCATGTAAAGACAGTAAAGATCATTTTGCTTGACATTTTTGGGTGAATTTTTCCTTGAAATGGCAAGTCCTTTTGGAAGCAGGTTTTTATATTCCCTCGGCGTTGGTGTGTAGCCTGTTCAAAGCCAGGGGCGGTGCAGTGTGAACGAAGCGGTTGACTCATTAGCATTTGCATGACATGAGCACTGGGGTGTAAAAACAATGCACTACAAACACCGGTTGACTCGGCCAACCACAGAGCAACAAAAGGTCCGCTGTACCTCGTTTGGTCGGATCGAGACAGAATCAGAAAACTGGATAAATAGTCTGATAAATAATACCCATTTCGTAATTTCTTGTAGATTTTCTTATAACCAATTTGTTTTACTCCCCGTTTGGAAGGCTCGGCCAATCAAAGTGCTCCTCCACGTCCTTTTTTTACTCTGCAGAACACTGGATAAAGCTGCGCAGTCATTGTCTGGAGGAGTCTGCCTTCTATGATGAGGCCCAGCCAGCTGCAGCCCTCCGTCCTATTGACTAACACTTTAGCCAATTAGGTGCTGCCAGTCTGAATTCTTGCTACACACAATGTCCTCAAACTCAAACTCGAAGATTAAGTCCATACATTTTTTTTTTTTAAAGTTTTATTTTTGGGTAAAAATGAAGTATCCAAAATGAGTGAGACAATCTTTTAATCCTTCCGCAACATTCAAGCTGTTGAGAACTGTCGAGTGATCGGGCTCACAGACTCTCGCTGAATACAAAAAAACCCATCATATACAGTGCCCTCCTCCAACCTTTAATTGAAGTAAATCTATTCTGAGAAAAAGAAAATTCCTCATCAAGAAATAATTATTTTGAACAAAACCACAATTATTGGCACCCCTGCATTTAATACTTTGTACAACCTCCCTTTGCCAATAAAACAGCACAGTCTTCTCCTGTAACATCTAATAAGGTTGGAGAATATAGAGCAAGGAATCTGAGACCATTCCTCTTTACAGAATCTCTCCAGATCATCCAGAGTTCTAGGTCCTCTCTTGTGCACTCTCCTCTTTAACTCAGCCCACAGGTTTTCAATGCACCTTAGATCAGGGGACTGAGATGGCCATGGCAGAAGCTTGATTTTGTGTTCAGTTAACCATTTTTGTGTTGATTTGGACGTATGTTTTGGATCATTGTCCTGCTGGAAGATCCAACGATGACCCAGTTTTTGTTTCCTGGCAGAGGCAGCCAGATTCAGATTTAAAATGTCCTGGTATTTCATGGAGTTCATGATGCCATGTACCCTAACAAGGTTCCCAGGGCCTTTGGAGGAAAAACAGCCCCAGAACATCACGGAACCTCCTCCATACTTAACAGTGGGGATCAGGTTATTTTCGGTATAGCCATCCTTCTTTTTACGCCAAACCCACCTTGAGTGTTGGTTGGCGAAAAGCTCAATTTTCGTTTCATCTGACCATAGAACATGGTTCCAGTCAAAGTTCCAGTAACGTTTAGCAAACTCCAGGCGCTTACGTTTGTGGTGAAATGACAGGAAAGGCTTTTTTCTGGCATGCCTTCCAAATAAATTTGTTGGCATGGAGGTGATGACATTAGGTGACTAATGGTAGTTTTGGAGACTTGATGACCCCAAGATGGTACTTTCCACTGTAATTCTCCAACAGTGAACCTTGGGGATTTTTTTGCATCTCTTACCCTCCTCCTCACTGTGTGTGGGGGCAAAGTAAACCTGGGTCCTCTTCCAGGCAAGTTTGTAACAGTTCCAGTTGCTTTGAACCTTTTTACAGTAGATATGGGCATTTTCAGGAGAAGAGCTATTTTTTATAGCCATTCCCTGACTTATGAAGCTCAACACACTTTTCCCTCATTTGATTTGTGCGTTCTCTTATCTTTCCCATGTTGATGTATGAATAAGGGAATATGGCCTCTGTGTCACCTCATATTTATACCCCAGTGAAACAGGAAGTCACAGATTACTGCTTGAAACACTTTGATCAACTTTAAAAAGTAAAATATAAATGGAAAAAATGCTTCAGTTACATTTTTTTTTCCCATAAGAGTTTCTAGGGGTGCCAATAATTGTAGTGCACATGTGGTTTTGTTAAAAATAATTATTTCTTGATGAGGGATTTATTTTCTCTCAGAATAAATTTACTTCAATTAAAGGTTTGATTTTTCTCATTTTTTCAGTGTGAGATTAAGCCAATTCACCAAAAGGTGAATTTTTTATAACCCTTTTTACTCATCTTTACCAGGGGTGCCAATAATTGTGGAAGGCACTATATACAATAGAGGTCTAAAGACCTCTGATGGTACATGGAAAAAAGCGTGCATCGCTCTGTGAATGATAATCTGTACTCCCTACAGCAGTGGATTAAACGTGGGATGAGCCCAATTCAATGTGAATGGTAATATACTACAAATTAGCCAGCATTCTGGTGACAGTAGGCTCTTGGCTGACCAGAGAGAAAAGCCAGCTTTTTACCACCCAGAATGTCATGATATTTAATGTTATTGTATATAAAAGGGGACATGTTGCTCTGCACGCTAAAAACAGTTTTAGTGTTTTTAAGTTTTGTTGCCGGTGGTCCCACTCCGGAAAAGATGCATGCATTGTGGGGACACTTGTCGGTCAAACACATGCTTAAATAAGCAGCACAAGACAAACTCACATGGTCAAGAAAAAAAACCTTAATCATCACAATATGTTCTGGGTCTCCACGGGTTTACAAGCCGCTAAATCAGTTGACATAAATCAGTTGTCTGGTCTTTTGCCGCAAAAGTCACGTCTGTGTTCTTTTGAAAGTGAATAGCAGGTTTTATACGGCTGTCAGGCTTCACAAGGCTACAAGGCGACTTTCAAAGGACAACACATGATAAGGTTTTTATGTCAAAGTCTCACTATTTTCACCTTTACAACATCAGATCGGGACACAAACAAAGACTGTCGAGATTCTTCTCACTGTCAATCCTTTTCTTAAATTAAAAAGCTATTATCGTTATTATTATTAAAAATCATATTCAACAAAAGATGCAATTAAAAATGTAATAAAAACTAATTATTTGCTCAAGCCTAAACAGAAAAGCAAGTATGAAAGCTAGTTTCACAACTGCATCGGTAATAACCACCTAACTCTAACAAAAACAATATTTGCGGCTGGAACAAAGATGAAATTCAATTACTCTGAAGCTACTTCCATATTTTACGGAAAGGCATTGCAGTTTGCTTTACTGCAGGGTAGTGTGCCTCTGTAGTTATAACATTACAAACACTCACAGAGTCTCATTTCCTCTTTCCCATTATTACACCCACCAATCATACGCCACAAAGTTCAATTCAATTCAATAAATCCTCACTGTCCCTGATGGCCAATTCATTTTGCGTCTAGGTTATAAATAACATTAGGAACACCATACAAACACACACAAAAAAAACCAATACAAATGTGATAAAAACAAATTAAAATCATGTAAGCATCGTAAGGGTAATATCATCCAGGATTTTGCTAAGCCTAAGTCATTTGGAAATCGAAAGACTGCATGTATTTGCATAAAGAACGGAATAACAATACATAAAATAAATAACTCAAGTCAATGAGATTTTATTGTATAATACAAATGGGCAACATATACTAATTATATTTTTGTATACTGATTACATGGAAGAAAGATGAGATCTTTAATGTTACCTGAGGCAAGCTGGCTTCTCTTATTAGCTGAAGATGACAAAGATTGAAGATTATCATTTAGCTAATTTAGGTTAGTTATTCGCATTCCAAATCTAGGCTACTCATCTGTGCGTCGCCAAGCAGGCAATCGTTGTCAGATTAGTCTACCGCCAATAAAAACACTGTAGTTTTACACTTGTAGCTGGTTATAGACTCCGGAGGGAAGTGAAATACTCCACAAATCTGTTATAGTTCTGAATAGTTGATCATTTCCGAAGACGGATCACAAAATGGAGCTTACGCAAACACATTTTCTATTGATTTTTAAATGACAGTAGCCTAGCAGTAGTATTAGTTTTAAAAAAATTACGTTTACATTTTATATTTTTAGACGGGGCACCAAACTCTGCCTGCCATCATGCGCTGACTGAATGAAAAACGACGGCGCGCATGACGTGACGTTGTTTTGCTATGCGTAGCTGTCGGGAATACATGCTGGAATCGATAAGAGAATCGATAAGCTCGAAGGCGTACGATTCCGAGGAATCGGACCACTTGGAACCGGTTCTCGATTCCCACCCCTATGCAGGATGACCTGATGAAGGCAAGAACAAAAGTATCGGTGCAGACTATAAGAAGAGCACTAAACAAGCAAGGCCTTCATGCCCGGACACCTCGCCGCACTCCACTCTTGACCAAGAAGCACATAAAAAGTCAACTTGAATATGCAAGAAGAAATTTGGATAGGCCTGTGGAGTTCTGGGAGACGGTTTTATAGAGTAAGACTAAAGTAGAACTGTTTGGACCCATGGATCAGCGGTATGTCTGGCGTAAGAAAGGCTAGGCTTATGACAAGAAGGGCACTATCCCCACGGTCAAGCATGGAGGTGGGTCTGTCCTGCTGTGGGGGTGTTTTGCTGCTGCAGGAACTGGCAATCGTGTGACTGGCATCATGGATTCTTTGAAATACAAGGCCATTTTGGTGAAGAATGTGATGCCTTCAGTGTGTAAATTGAAGGTTGGTGATCATTTCCAGCAAGACAATGATCCCAAGCATATGTCCAAGTCAACCAAAGCTTGGTTCAGGGATCGTATTGCAATGTCCTTGAGTGGCTATCTCAGTCCCCAGATTTAAATCCTATTGAAAATCTTTGGTGGGATTTAAAGAAAGTAGTGTCAGCACAGAAACCAAAGAACATCAGTGAGCTGGAAGCTTTTGCACACGAGGAATGGGCAAAGATTCCAATAGAGAGGTGTCAGAAGCTTGTGAGTACTTACCGGAAACGTTTATTGGAGGTTATAAAGGGTAAAGGATGCTCCATGAAATACTGACTCTGGGGGTTGAATAAATTTGCACATGGACATATGTGGAGAGAATCAGATTTTTCATTTTAACCATAAGTAAACGCAACTTTATGTTCTCAAAATCACTCAAATGTGTATTAATAAACTTTCTTTGACTGTTTACTAAGATCTTAGTTCATATGTTTTCATGAAATTTTATTCACATCACCAGAATTGTGGGTTAAGGAGGTTGAATAATTTTGATTGCAACTGTATATACAGTCGGAAGTTTACATACACTTAGGTCATTGAAGTCATTAAAACTAATTTTTAACCACTCCACAGATTTCATGTTAGCAAACTATAGCGTTGGCAAGTCAGTGAGGACACACAAGCAATTTTTCCAACAATTGTTTACAGACAGATTATTTCACTTTTAATTCACTATATCACAATTCTAGTGGGTCAGAAGTTTACATACAGTCAAGCCGGAAAGTCTGCACACCCCTTTCACCTTCTCCACGTTTTATTACGTTACAGACATATTCTACAATAGATTGAGTTCATTTTTTGTCTCAAAATTCTACACAAAATAGCCCATAATGAAAAAGTGAAAACAGGATTTTAGACATTTGTGCTAATTTATTAAAAATCAAAATGTAAAATATCATATGTACATCATATGTACACCATGATATGACACCCAAAATTGAGCTGAGGTGCATTTTGTTTCCACTGATACTGCTTGAGGTTTCTACAACTTAATTGGAGTCCACCTGTGATAAATTCAATTGATTGGACATGATTGGGGATTGTCAACACCTGCCTATATAAGGTCCCACAGTTGACAGTGCATGTCAGAGCAAACTCCAAGCCATGGGGTCAAAGGAATTATCTGCAGACCTCAGAAACAGGATTGTGTCAAGGCATAGATCTGGAGAAGGGTACGGAAAAATCTCTGCAGCTTTACAGGTCCCAAAGAGCACAGTGGCCACCATCATTCGTAAATGGAAGAAGTTTGGAACCACCAAGAATCTTCCTAGACCTGGCCGCCCGGCCAAACTGAGCAATCTGGGAAGACGGGCCTTGGCCAGGGAGGTGAGCAGGAACCCGAGGGTCACTCTGACAGAGCTCCAGCGTATCCTTGTGGAGATGGGAGAACCTTTCAGAAGATCAACCATCCAGGCAGCACTCCACCAATCAGGCCTTTATGGTAGAGTGGCCAGACGGAAGCCCCTCCTTAGTAAAAGGCACATCACAGCCCGCTTGGAGTTTGCCAAAAGGCACCTAGAGGACTCTCAAACCATGAGAATCAAGATTCTCTGGTCTGATGAAACCAAAATTGAACTTTTTGGCCTGAATACCAAGCGTCACGTCTGGAGGAAACCAGGCACCGCTCATCACCTGGCTAATACCATCCCTACAGTGAAGCATGGCGGTGGCAGCATCATGATGCGGGGATGTTTTTCAGCAGCGGGAACGGGGCGACTAGTCCTGATAGAGGGAAAGATGAATGCGGCTAAGTACACCGAGATCCTTGAAGAAAACCTGCTCCAGAGCGGTCTGGACCTCAGACTGGGGCGAAGGTTTACCTTCCAACATGACAACGACCCGAAGCACACAGCCAAGAGAACAAAGGAGTGGCTTCGGAGAAAGTCTGTGCATGTCCTTGAGTGGTCCAGCCAGAGCCCAGACCTGAATCCAATTGAACATCTGTGGAAAGAGCTGAAAATGGCTGTGTACCGACGCTCCCCATCCAACCTGACGGAGCTTGCAAGGATATGCCAAGAGGAATGGGCAAAAATGTCCAGAAACAAGTGTGCCAAGCTCGTAGCTTCTTTCCCAAGACGCCTTGAAGCTGTAATCGCTGCTAAAGGTGCAGCAACCAAGTATTAGGCTAAGGGTGTGTACAGATATATAACCCCTAAATAACCTATTTTTGTCAGTAAAATAAAATTGCATATTTACTAAAAACCTGTTTTCACTTCGTCATTATTGGCTATTGTGAGTAGATGTTTGAGGCAAAAAATGAACTCAATCTATTGTAGTATAAGTCTGTAACGTAATAAAACGTGGAGAAGGTGAAAGGGGTGTGCAGACTTTCCGGCTTGACTGTACACTAAGCTGACTGTGCCTTTAAACTGTGCCTTTGGAAAATTCCAGAAAATGATGTCATGGCTTTAGAAACTTCTCATAGGCTAATTGACATTATTTGAGTCAATTGGAGGTGTACCTGTGGATGTATTTTAAGGCCTATCTTAAAACTCAGTGCCTCTTTGCTTGACATCATGGGAAAATCAAAAGAAATCAGCCAAGACCTCAGAAAGAAAATTGTGGACCTCCAAAAGTCTGGTTCATTCTTGGGAGCAATTTCCAAACACCTGAAAGTACCACGTTCGTCTGTACAAACAATAGTACGCAAGTATAAACACCATGGGACCACGCAGCCCTCATACCGTTCAGGAAGGAAACGCGTTCTGTCTCCTAGAGATTAACTTGCTTTGGTGCAAAAAGTGCAAATCAATCCCAGAACAGCAGCAAAAGACCTTGTGAAGATGCTGGAGGGAACAGGTACAAAAGTATCTACATCCACAGTAAAACGAGTCTTATATCGACATGACCTGAAAGGCTGCTCAGCAAGAAAGAAGCCACTACTCCAAAACCGCCATAAAAAAGCCAGACTACAGTTTGCAACTGCACATGGGGACAAAGATCTTACTTTTTGGAGAAATTTCCGCTGGTCGAATAAAACAAAAATTGAACTGTTTGGCCATAATGACCATCTTTATGTTTGGAGGAAAAAGGGAGAGGCTTGCAAGCCGAAGAACACCATCCCAACCGTGAAGCACGGGGGTGGCAGCATCATGTTGCGGGGGTGCTTTGCTGCAGGAGGGACTGGTGCACTTCATAAAATAGATGGCATCATGAGGAAAGAAAATGATGTGGATATATTGAAGCAACATCTCAAGACATCAGCCAGGAAGTTAAAGCTTGGTCGCAAATGGCTCTTCCAAATGGACAATGACCCAAAGCATACTTCCAAAGTTGTGGCAAAATGGCTTAAGGACAACAAAGTCAAGGTATTGGAGTGGCCATCACAAAGTCCTGACCTCAATCCAATAGAAAATTTGTGGGCAGAACTGAAAAAGCGTGTGCAAGCAAGAAGGCCTACAAACCTGACTCCAGTTCAGTGAGGGGGATTGGGCCAAAATTCCAGCAGCTTATTGTGAGAAGCTTGTGGAAGGCTACCCGAAACATTTGACACAAGTTAAACAAATTAAAGGCAATGCTACCAAATACAAACAGAGTGTATGTAAACTTCTGACCCACTGGGAATGTGATGAAAAAAATAAAAGCTGAAATAAATCATTCTCTCTACTATTATTCATACATTTCACATTCTTAAAATAAAGTTGTGAAGCTAACTGACCTAAGACAGGGAATGTTTACTAGGATTAAATGTCAGGAATTGTGAAAAACTGAGTTGGATGGATTTGGCTAAGGTGTATGTAAACTTTCGACTTCAACTGTGTGTGTGTGTATATATATATATATATATATATATATATATATATATATATATATATAAATAAACAGTACATATAATAAACAGATGAATGAACTCTGCATTTTTTGTTGCTACAAACACAGGTTTCTGTGAACTAGACGCCAGTGAAGGTCCGCGGTTGGGAATTTGAACTGTGTCGTTAAGAAGAAGATGCGGCAAGTTTTGGAGGATGTGCACGCTAGACTGCACCCCCCCCCCCCCCCCCCCCCCCCAACTTAAGGAGGATGCTGCAGGCATGGACGGACATACAAGCATGTTTTTACATTAAAAATTTTGGAGCAAATTAAAATAAGATTGGATAAAAACCTGTTTAACAAAAGTATTAATGGTTCAGGCTAATAAAGAATGAGTCCACATTTAATCCAAAAAGTTAAGGTGAATTTAGTAACACAGCATAGCAACTCCATACTACGGCTTTTTCTAGCATAGCGCTAAACCTGGAGGCCCCAATCTCTTTCCTGTCTGTGAGAAAACCTGGAGAACGTGACATACTGCCCACCAGAGACCTGACAGACTAACAGATCTGATAAATATTACGTTTCGCAGAGCCGGGCAAGATGTGATCTGAAAAAATGAGCGGAAGCTGAAGTCCACAAATGCCTCAGACTCATAAATACTCCCTTGACCTTTCACCTTTGCACTGGTAAAGCCACTAAAGTACGACACAAATCAAGAACAATAATGATTTACAGTGTGGTGAGAGGGGGGGATAAAGAGAAGAAAATGACGGCATCAGAACACGCAGGAAGTTATGGTTTGCAGGGGACAAAGCGGGCCGCAAGATGGAAGACTTCATTAGGGGAGTTTTTTTTCCCCCCCGGGTGTTTTTGGAATAGCCTCACCAATGGAAACGTGCTTTTGGAATTTCTCATTAGAACTGTTGAAGCGTTAATGGTCAGTGGGATAGCCAGGTCCCTGGCCTCTCTTATTCTACCTCATGGGAAACATATGAAATGTACACAATCTAAGACATCCTGGATAAAGTCATATATAAGAAAAAAGAATGAGGCGATCAAATAGAAACATATAATGCTGACCAATAGAATCACTTAGCTGTTGAGCCAATCACAAGGCGCAACTAGTTCAAAGACTATCCTTGTGCCTGCACAAGATCTCAACGCTGGTCATCAGCACCAATTGACCAAAGGCACAATTCTGTCCTGTTGTCATGTCAACATAAGCAGGTTTGCCCACAACACATCTTTTGCCTTCCCTTCAGAAGTTAAACTGAAGATGTGTGTAGCATTTTTTTTTTTTGAAGGAAGGAAGGAAGGAAATCATACATAGAGATGTGAAACTGGACATTCTGAACAGTGTTACAATCGATGCAAGATGATGCAATGTTTTCTTAACCATAGAACAAAAATGTTAAAGCCATGTGCTTGACTAAGGACTGATGGCTCACTGCTCACCAAAGCCTGTAGAACAATAAACCAGCACTGGGTGGAGGCAGAAGAGTTATATCATTAATCAGCAATAACAGCTCAGTCTGAATTACACTGGGTGACCTTTATGAATACAAATAGCTAATTACAGCTTACCAGGATAACCCACCAACAACACATACGTCTTTATCATTCAAAGATTTTCCCCATTACTGTGTTTATAACATCTCTGAAAGTGTTTCCATCAAATTACTTATTTAATGGAATTACTTATTATTGGAAAGTTATCCCGCTGGTGCCCTGGCTTTGTGAAACGACATTTGGAAATGCATGGCTGCTTGCTCGCACCTGTTTTCCCAACTTTTAAATTGGCTGCCTTTTCGCGATGTTTAAAACCACCAACCTGAGAACGTAAAGCTTCGGACTCAATCTCGGGGACGTTATTGATCTTCTTACAAATCTAATTTAACGTATAAGAAAACACGTTCCACGCTTGGCGTGATAAGAATCTGATTAAAAACAGAGTAACCGGTCCGGAGTGGTGCCAACGCTGGAACTTCGCCCGAACCTAATCTTACTGGATACGCTGTTGCATTGGTTTATTTTTCAACAGACAGGACTGTCCTGTGACTCAAACCAAAAATATTAGGGGGGCTACTGGGTTACTCATCCTGTTAAGGCGCTGTGCCTGCGAGTGAATGAGCCCCATGTTCAGTTATCAAATCTGGACCATGCTGGGCAACCCATAATTGTCCGTAGTGTTGCCAAGGGAGATTCAGACAGCGGAGATGACCTTGCCTCATCGTTTACCGGGACCCCTGCTGGCCAATCGGGTGGCCACAGACTGTTTACACAAGCTGCAAATGAAGTGTGACATCACATCAGGGGAGCACACACTTGTCCGCACACTCCTAAATAGATAATGGACGTTGTTGATGCAAAGAATGTGGCTGTTAAGCTGTTAAATATGACTGGGTATAACAAATATGGATGGGGGAAAACAGAAGGAAATGCACAAAAATACCTCAAATGTGGAAATTCACATTTGGGAGGGAAGTACCATGCTAGTCCGTGCTCTCCTGCACCGACGGTGCACGTCGCAGTGATCGGGTGGTTTCCGTGTATGTCGATCGGGCTTTCCAAATGTGGAGAAGGGGTTAAAAAAAGGTGACTGCATTTGGATGTGGGAACATCCATCGGACTGCGGAGACGCTAAGAAATGAGAAGCTCAGTCAACTCAGGAGTGAAAAACAGAAACCAGAGACAAAAGGAGGAAAACCAGCTGCCAGCCTCAATC
Source organism: Synaphobranchus kaupii (assembly GCA_029718625.1). Classification (NCBI taxonomy): domain Eukaryota; kingdom Metazoa; phylum Chordata; class Actinopteri; order Anguilliformes; family Synaphobranchidae; genus Synaphobranchus; species Synaphobranchus kaupii. Next base: position 42,843,588 of record CM056380.1, read on the forward strand.
CCTCTCACTCCGTCCTCTAGTCCCCAAAGGGACGGAACGAGAAGAATATCCAAAAAGAGGCAACTCTGGCAATGGGCCGGCTCTATTAATATGCTGCAAAGCACTTCACATTACAATAATGCTGCATAAATTCACAGGGCAGATCTACGGCAAGGATTTTATTGGTGCAAATCCGCGGGGGTGTTTAAGCCATTGCGCATTAGTTTCCAAAAAAAAAAAGAAACCCATATGCATGGCAAATGCACATACCCTCAAGTGGAGAGATTAGTGATCCCGGGTACCACAGATGCTAGCCTGGGGCAGAGCGTAAACCAGGGGCAGTGACCAACACAAACCCGCCCTTACGGAAATTGAATATACTGCAATATACAGAAATTCACAGGGACGGAGTTATTCGGCCAAAAAGACGAGGGGATGGTTAGATGGCTTGGCTTTTTCTAAGAAACTGCCACCTCCTATTCTTTGAAATAAGTGCCGTGGGACCGTTCCACCAAAAGATGGCATACTGCAGTGCCTCTTGGCCCCCGATTCACTGCCCCCTACAGGCCAACACAACCATCTGCAAGAAACAGCGCCTCCCATCCAAATCCCAACCCAAACGCACATCGTTTCAGTCATATTGGGCACATTGTGTCATGTCTTCTGGGAAGTCAGTTTTGGGGAGAGAGAAAAATGTGTACACACCGATAATCTTGTTTTGTTTGAATCTTGAAAGTGTGTTTCCACTGTGCGGGCATTCCCTTTGTTTCTGAAAGCACTGTGCTGACTTGTGCATTTACAACAGGGGACTGACGACACCAGCGGTCTGCCCAGCGGTGATATGGTTCAAATGGAGAAGAAACCGAAGAAGAGCACAGAGGTGAACGAGTTTAATACTTTCAGGGAGCGTTAAAAAAAAAAGAAAAGAAAACAGTGACTTCTCAAAGTTGTTTTGAAAGACTTATTTGTGGTGGGAAAATGGAGACGTGCCCTGACAGTCTGAAGGAAGGGAAGCAGCAGCAAACAGGAGGAATGCCAAATCCGGGCTCCACAAGACCGACTGCCATCGCCTCCCATCAACTTAATTCCACTCTGGAACAAACAATGATGTTTTTTTATTCTTTAAAGCCATAGACTGTGGCAAAGAGCTTGAACTGTCAAGTACTCGCAGAAAGGAGGGGTAGAAAGTAAATAAATAATAAAAATAAATTGGAGAGAGAAAGAGAGGGAAAGAGAAAGGGAAGTCTGCATGGTTTGTTGTCATCCTGCATCCCCCTAGAGGGGAGCCATTAGGCCACAACTATTCATTCCTACCGATAAAGGGCTTTATAGAAATGGCAAGTGGAGATGAAATCTTGCCGCTCTGCAAATGTACGGGTCTTAAGGGGGTCGATGGTGGCAGCTTCTCAGAGAGCCTGGGTCCTTCCTGCCGCAACATGAAAGAACGCGCCCCCCCACGACGGGTCATCAACCCCCTACCGCCCTTTCCAGTGTCCGAGACGACGAGGAATCGGGGTGAGCAGCGAGCGGGGCGCGCTCCTTCCTCCCCGTCTTTCTCCACCAGTGAGCCATCAGTGCGCGAGCCGCCTGTCACTCATCTGATCCTGCGTTCGACGGTTCTGATGAGTTGGGCAGCGGCAGCACTGGTGGCAGAGGTGGGATCAGCGAGCACAATGTTTTTTGACGTAAGGGCGCGTTCGCTGCCGATGAACCTGTCCGTCACATGGCTTCCCCCGGGGAGTCCCTTCGGCGCCATTGGCCGAGTTCTGTCAGATCCGCTTGGTGATCTCGCACACGGTTCCACACGTGTCACTCAGACTTATACCATTTAAAACTAGTCTCTATTTCTCCTTCACCTCTCCCTGCACCCCATTCTCATAACCGCTCAGCCTACCCCGGCTCCTACATTTCCATACATTCCACGCCATAGCTTTGGATCCCCCCCCCCAACCCCCCAGCGCTGGCCTTGCCTGTCTCGGCTAAGACAGCTTGGAAACACCTGGGGCGGCGTGCCGAGGAGGGAGGCTGTGCGCACGTACACGATGATGTCATTCCTCGGCTCAGAATGAACCCAAGCGCATAAATTACTCCCAGATCGCCTTACAGGCCCGGTGGACCATCGCAGCCCTTTGGGGTGAGGGGAGGGGGTGCAGGATGGCATGAAAGCGCGTGTACGGACAGCCGGGTCCGTCTCCCCCGGACGGCTGCTCTTCTAGACGACCCCCCTCAGTCGGGCTAAGCGTGTTGTCCCATTCCCTTTGCAATCGGAGGGACAGAAGGGCCGAGCGCCGGCGAGCTGCAGCCACCGCCAAACCACCACTAAATCACACAAGAGGAGCTTTAAGGACCTGCTATTTCCTTTCCCGGCTGAAGAGTAACAGACACCATGACAAATATGCTACTGGGACTTCAGCACAGGTGTGTGTGGGGGGGGGGGGGGGGGCAATCCGAGCCCTTTGTATGGGTGCGCGAGTCTCTCAAAAAGCTTCCAATGTGTTGCACTGCATTGGAATATTGACTTCAGTGATTCCAAAATTCTGGGGTCATCATTGATTACATGGGCAACAAAGACCTGGTTGGCTTGATAATGCCCATCCCACCTATATGCACGCCGTAGAAGAGGAGAGAAATTAGTTTTTTGGGCTGTATGCTTTTGTGGGGGTGTGGCCAACATTCACAGGACGGGGAACATTCTGTCAATTGAGGTCAAACGGGACAAATGTTGGCCCAGAGGACAAGTTCCGAGACAGACATGTGCGCCTGAATTTATAACCTTTTTTTATTATTCTCTGAAACAATATAAAGATTTTAGCTGTTATTCTGAGAGCGTTTTTAAAGCACGTACAGCAGTCAGTCCAACTACTTGCTCACTGTGCAGGGCACTTTTTAAAATTATGTTCCAGCAGTGTGATTTCAGGTATGTACACACTGCGTTTGTGCAGTGTGCGTTGGTATCAGGTATGTACACACTGCGTTTGTGCAGTGTGCGTTGGTATCAGGTATGTACACACTGCGTTTGTGCAGTGTGCGTTGGTATCAGGTATGTACACACTGCGTTTGTGCAGTGTGCGTTGGTATCAGGTATGTACACACTGCGTTTCTGCAGTGTGTGTTGGTATCAGGTATGTACACACTGCGTTTCTGCAGTATGTGTTGGTGGTATAAGGACTGCATGCAGGGTTACGCAGCAGTGTAGTATAATGGTTTGGTAACTTGGTTTGTAAGGGTGTGGGTCTGACATAGCTTTAGTTATAGTTACTTGGACCAGAGGATGCAAGGTTCAGCAAGGTTCTTCTCCTGAATTGCTTCAGTAAAATATCTAGCTGCCTAAATAGATTGGGTGCAAAAATTGAATTTGTGCAAGTTACTGTGGATAAGACCATCTGTTATAACTGAAATATAATGTAATGCAGTGTATCTGTAGTGTCTGTGTTGGTATCAGGCACGTATGTTCCATGTATCTGTAGTGTGTGTTGGTACCAGACATGTATGCATTATGTATCAGTAGTGTGTGTTGGTATCAGGCATGTATGTACTATGTATTTGTAGTGTGTGTTGGTCCCAGACATGTATGCATTATGTATCTGTAGTGTGTGTTGGTATCAGGTTGGTAGCCACTGTTTATCCAGTGTGTGTTTAACATACCTGTGTCTGCATCATGGCCCTCTCCACCCTCCTAGAGCTGCCCCTCTCCAGCCGGGTCCTCAGGCTCAGAGCCGTCACCTCCACAGCCCAGAATTTGGGCTGGGACAGCAGGCACTGTGGAGAGAGAGACAGACAGGACCGTGTCAACTGCTGGGATGAGCAATATGAAGTCATACGATACACAGACAAGTACGTATGACCATAGATATAGAACCATAGATATGACATATCATGTAATGTAATAGTAATTTGGAATTCTAAAATGGAACAATTTGGCAGCCATCTTACCTGGGTACAGCTATAATAGAAACCTATGGCAAGATCATGTACTTTCTAACTCACTGTGATGTCATAATCAGCTCTCAGAAGTCTGCGGAAGCTGGATGGCAGGATCAAAGTATGGAGACGGCGTGGAGAACGCTATGCAGATTGCTGCACAGATCGCGTGACACCTTTCAATGGGGGCAGTGTCATGGTGTGGGGCGGTATCTCTCTCACAGGCAAAACAGAACTTGTCATCATTGAAGGCAATCTCAATGCAGTGAGATATCGGAATGAGATTCTGGAGCCAGTGGCGATCCCATATCTCCAGAATCTGGGATCTAACTCCATCCTCCAGGATGACAACGCTCGCCCCCACAGAGCCAGGATCATCACAGAGTACCTCCAGAATTTGGGAGTGGAGAGGATGGAATGGCCTGCCGTGAGTCCAGACCTCAACCCAATTGAACACCTGTGGGATCAGCTTGGGCGTGCTGTACGTGCCAGAGTGACCAACGCAACCATGTTGGCTGACTTGCAGCAAATCCTGGTTGAGGAATGAGATGCCATCCCACAGCAGTGTGACCAAGCTGGTGACCAGCATGAGGAGGAGGTGCCAAGCTGTTGTGACTGCGTATGGATCTTCCACACGCTACTGAGGTCCCTGACAGTGTAAAATGAATAAAGTGTAAAAATGGCCAATATGTGTTGTTTTTTCCTTATTACTGTGGGAGAGTGCAATCCTCCAATCCACCAAGCAACTCAAAACGAGAGTGAATACCAACAGAAGAATATTGCAGGGGATTTTGGCACATTTTTTTGGGCCGCTACCCACACGGTTAGCTGTGTTGCTCATTCCAAGAATGCATGATCCTTACAAGTTGTACCTCGTTGTAAAGGTGACTAATCAGGCTTTTCAGCGATATAAAATACGATACCAATTGGTATTATTAAAGGGGAGGAATAATCGACCGAAATAACGTTTCCGAACTTTTTTTGAGGAGTTTAGTAACGAGAAATAGAATTAGCAACGAGATGTTTTCTGTTCAATTAGAACTACCAACCAGCTGTTTTGCATGACAACGCAAAAACAACAAGCCCAAAGAGCTGCGGGTGGTTCTTCGCCTCAGCGGAGTGCGGTTAAAACCGTTTATACCATGGCTTGGCTAAATACTCGATTCTGATTGGCTGGAGGGTGGGCATTTATTTCATTAAACCGCCCGGCAATGAAGTAGCGCTGGCAACATTTTAATCTCCGTTCTAAATTAATACGCCGTCTACGTTATCTGCTGCCAGCACCATTAGAGTCGACACTTTTATGAATGGTATCCATAGCAACACCAACAGCTGATTAATAAAGCCGGCAAATAACGCTAAATCCGCAGATTTGAAAAGTTTGTCTTCGCCAAATATCTTAGTTACAACAACTTTAATCTAGCAAAGAAATTTTGTGGTTAGAGGTACAGTATTTATTCAGTTTGGAAATATGAACGTAACATAGTAGGGCGTTACCTAATGTAATGTAACGCTGACGTGAGCAACGCTGGTTGCGAATGCGAACAAGTTACTTCACAAAGCACGTTAATCTGTATATTAAAAAAAACATTTTATCCAGCAAAATGTCTTAGATATGACAAGTTACATCTAACAGTAACAAACTCTGTATCTACAGTAGGCTATTTTTTTCAGATGTTCCCATCTCATGATGCAGATCGTGAAATGCAATTTCCTTAGCCTGGGCTGTTTAAAATAGGCTGCGTGACCAACGCATTTTTAAAAAGCAAGACGGAGAGAGGGAGGTAAATTGAGTTGCGGTTTCATGCAATTTTCTTAAATAATGTAACTAATGACAAAAATAACCAAAATTTGTGCTCATTTTATGGTATAAAGTTGAGAAGGAACTATTTGCTTCCTTATAGAATCAATTGTTTTCAGAACTACCAACGAGAGGTTTTTGCATAACTACGGACAAAATAGAACTAGTAACGAGAAATAGAATTAGCAACGAGATGTTTTCTGTTCAAATAGAACTATCAACGAGCAGTTTTGCATGACAACGGCAAACTACACGCCAAAATGGCCTCGGAAGGATATTTAAATTTCAGCCGATAAAGTCGATAAAAATCAATAAATATAAATGTGACTATATATAATAATTGTTGGTAACCATGGTATAAGCGCAATAATGACCTCGGAGCTGGGAATTACACAGTTTAAATGCCCTTCGCCTCGGGCAATTTACTAGCTCCGCGTCGGGCATTTAAACTGTGTAATGCCCGGCTCCTCGGTCATTATTGCTTACGTAATGCACACCTCGGAGTTGATTATTGCGCTTATACCATGGTTACCAACAATGATTATATATAGTTACTTTCATATTTATAGATTTTTATCGATTTAATCAGCTGAAATTTAAATATACTTCTGCAGCTCTTTGGGCTTGTTGTTTTTGCGTTGTCATGCAAAACAGCTGGTTGGTAGTTCTAATTGAACAGAAAACATCTCGTTGCTAATTCTATTTCTCGTTACTAGTTCTATTTAAGTGCGTTGCTATGCAAACCCTCTCGTTCTGAAAATAATTGATTCTATCGGGGAAAAATAGTTCCTTCTCGGTTATAACGTACAATTGGCACCAATTTTGGTTATTTTTGTCATTACATTATTTAAGAAAATTGTATGAAACCATAACTCAATCAGATTCAACATTATCTCCCTCTCTCTGTTTTGCTTTTTAAAAATGGTTTGGTCACGCAGTGTGTAGCAGATTCGCATCATGATGTCCTATGGGACCATCTAAAAAATACTACGGAGTTTGTTAGATGTAACTTATCGAAGAATTTTCACTGGATAAAAAGTTTTCTACATATAGCCTATAGGCTACAGATTAACATGCTTTGTGAAGTAGCCTAGCTTGCATTCACAAGCAGTCAGCGTGTTGCCGACGTCAATTTACATGCAAATTCCTACTATGATAAATTTGTATTTCCAACTGAATAAATACAGCACTTCTAACCACAAAAATGTTTTGCTAGATTGAAGTAGTTGTAACTAAGATATCTGCCGAATACAAGCTTTTTTAAATCTGTAGATTAATGTTGTTTACCGATTTTTATAAATCAGATGTATGCTGTTGCTACGGCAACGTTAACTTCTACCTTAGAGACGGATTTATGGCTCGCAGTAAAAAAAAAAAGATTAGGCTACGCATTGCACAAACACCATGCGCTTTGCTAACTCCGTGATAATGTAACTTTGGCTAGCTATATAGTTACCTCGTCACGTATTGCATTTGCATTATCTTAAAAACAATGACAAAAGTTTATCGTAGCCAAAGTTAGCCCACTATTTGCAGCATACCTACGAGGCGAAGTAGCCGTCTGCCGTAGGTTACAGTAACGTTAGTCACTGAGGAAAATAAAGTAGGTAGGCTACATTCGTTTACTTTATTAATTCACTTTATTTATTCCACTTATTTTCTAGAACGTCTTGGACTCTGAATTGACCGGTCATGTTTGCCATTCCCAGGTTGCGTAGTACTAGCTGGCCAGGCAGGCAGCGCATTAATTTAGAACTGTGATTAAACTTGTGACCCGGATGACTGACCGGTTATACAGAATAACGACCCGTCATTGACCAATCAGAATCGAGTATTCACCCATACCATGGTATAAGCCTGTTAAACATTAAAAATAATCTTTTTTTCTTCCACAACTAATGAATACAGTCTGCTGTTAATCACTCCAAGACTTGGTGGTGAAGCAATGTTGAGATGTTCCCTTTATTTATTTATTTAATTAATTATTCATTGACAGTTCAGTTTGCCACAGACCTGGAATCAGTCAAAAAAATAATAAAATAATAATGTAATTAAAAAAAATAAAAAAAACCCAGACACAACCACTTTAAAAAAAAGACAAAAACGAAACAGCCAATGAAAATTAATATTACTATTATTATTATTATTATTATTATTAAAGTGGCAACACAGGAACCACATGGGATTAAAGAATCCCAAATCCAACAGCTTTAGACTGTGCGCCATCCAACAACAAAAACGCCCTTTCATTATTCCATTGTTTATAAACGCCACCCACAATATCATCGATGTCAAAGCAACTGACCCCTCCACCACTGGCTGAAAAAAGAGACGCGGGGAGATGGTTCTTCCCCCGACAGGTGGATGAAGCCGTTACCATGACGATGCTGCTACAAGGATGGCGTTCAGATGAAGGGCCCCACAGCCCGGCGGGAAGACTTTCGCTCTGCGCCGCGCACGAGGATGAAGGAAGTGGCTGTGCACTTCCTGTCAATAGCGGGGACTCCTGACCCTCCCTACAAACAGCACATACGACTGAGGTCATGTCCGTCGAAGGCTGGCTCGGCCTCGGGCAAACCAATACTGCTCAACCGTTTTTGCTCAGCGAGTTAAACTCAACGGTACGAAATTGCCTGGGCTTCAACAAAGGGGCGGGGGGGGGGGGAGAAGCAAGGTGTTTGGCAAAGTCTGTGGGCTGCATTCAATGCATCACGCCGGCGGCAAGGCGTCTTTACACACGCAAACAACATAAATCCATCAGGACGCTGTGAGAAAACAAAAAAACAAAAAAAAACAAAAGCAAAATGGTGTCTACACAAACGCAATGCTAAACGAAAAAAGCCAAAAAAATGAATAAATTGAAGCACTGCAGAACACACCATTCTCCCCTTGTCTTCTGGAGCTAAAGTATGCGGTCTCGCTCACTCGCACATGGAGCGGAGGATGCTGGGGGAGAGCACGCCGATGAGTAATGGCGGTGGTGTGGTGCAAATTTACAGTGCGGGTTCCCCTGCCGTCTGCGCAGCTGAAGGCCCCCGCGAGCTCAGCAGAGCCAGACAGGGCTGAGAGGGAAATGAGCCAACGGGCCGGGCGCATTAACGCAATGCCCTCTGGAGGCCCCTCTGGAGGCCCGAGGACAAGGCCCTCTTCCTGACTTCACACGTGCGGGACTGATCGCGCGCGGGCCTTCGTCTCGCCCCGTCCCATACCCCAGTCCCCCTCGTTCCCTTGACTGATTTATGGAGTCCTGTCTGGATTCTTCCCACTGGAACAGCCCGACCACAACGGAACTCCAGACTCCTCTCTTATGCTTAGAAAAACAACCCCCACAACCCCCCCCCATCCCCCAAATTCCGTTCCAGTCGCTCTATGATGGTGATTTTGAGGAAGGCAATGCGATGAAGGGATTACTTCATTTGTTGGCAACTGTTTATCAAAAAAATAAAATAAATGTCTTATCAAAGGTTTTCCCATTTGAAACACAACCTCAAATCTCAAACATTTCCCTTCCACTGACAGCATTCCGTTCGGACTTTGAAAGGTCTATGTTTACAGCGCTCTTCCCAAACTGACAGGGATGACCAAATTCTTCCCGATACTCCACCCCATGGTACGAGGCAGGGCGTACCCCGTTGTGCCAAAGAGGGCACACATACGAGTGTGGGAAAGGTTATGACCCTTCACACAGCTGACAGAATGCTACAGGGACAAAGCAGTGTAGTTTGTGTGTGGATCTTCTACATCAGTGCTCTGCAAACCAGGTCCTACAGGGTCTGCTGGTTTTTGTTTTTACCTCAAAACCAACAAACCAGCTGAGTTCAACTGTGTAATCAACTGCTTTTATTCAACTTAATTTAACGCTTGCCGGAATCAGCAAACATTTCCCCCGGTAATGGTTGCCAAGGGGGTGCAGTGAAATATCTAGTTTCCCACACGCAACGGGTTTCTTTACACCCTGAAACAGAGCGGCCTCCCTTAAGTCACCTGGATCAGGCCTGCGGGCCTCGTCTGAACATGCAGCCTGATAAAAATCTGACAAATTAGTAACAATGCATGTGCTGGAGTACCAGCCCCAGCCCAGACACCACATTTTTTTTGGCAAAGAAATGTGCGGATGTAACCGGATCCGGGGGATTAGAGAGGGCTTTGCACCGCCCGCTATGCAGGTGCAAAGTGAGACACACTTCACCAAGTCATCAAAATCAAACCAGAAGGCGACCGCAAGCACAAAAAGGACAGACGGTGGCAAACACCCCCGCCCCCCCCCCCCCCCCCCAAAAATAACAATTTGCTGTGTTTTTTCCCTTTCTCATTTTATTATTTTTTTGTGTTCATGCACTTCCAGGCCAAGTTGAGAGATTCTTATCACAAAGCAGCACTTCCTCTCCGGGGGACCGGCGAAAGAATATTATTCAAGATGGCTGCCTGCCCATCGCCCACCCCCCACCCCTGAAACTGTATCCCCATGGCAACGCCACCTCCGCTTGTGGAAAAAGGTTTGCGCGGGATGACGTTGCGCTCGCCCTGGAAAGGGAGCAGACATCGCCACTGCAAATCATGGCGGAACCAAAACCATGATTTAATTTAGGCGGTTATTGAGTTAGGTGATGTAATCAGCAAGGCTGTCACATCTGCGGGGATTTAAAAAAAATCCTGGATGCTTTATTTCATTACCCCTTATCAATGACGCAAGGGAAATCCTATTACCGTCGCTGCGCGATCATTTCTAGCCATTCCGCTGGGAACAGGAGAAAACTTTTTGCGCCGGATGGGAAAACCGCCGAATCGGCACGGCTCATAAGACACATAATCCTCAAAAAACTTCATCATAACAAGGGAAGCGTCTTTCAGGCCAGATGGCATTATTCCCTATAGAATACGCAGGTCCACCCGTGTATCCGAAGGTAGCAACAGAAAACGACAACCCCCGTCCCAGGTGGCGTTTCGTGGATACGCTGTGCGCGGAGATGCTCGTCTGGGTAGGCCGTCGTCTCTCGGGAGACTGGCGGGCAGGTGCGGTCTGCGGGCAGACGGCGCGGCTGATTGGGTCAGGTGAGCGCTGTCGGAGGCTTTCCGCGCCGCGATACGCAGCCGCAGCGGGAGAGCGTGTAGGGTCAGGCCCCTCAGCAGGAAAGACCAGCTCTCCTTTCACCTCCCTGTCAAAGCTGCCATGTCAAACACTGTTACAACATGTTCTTCAGCCTCAAGTCCTCAATGCAAGGATGGGTACATTGTTGGATATGCTGTACTGCATTGTTTGACATAATTATGTAATACTATACGTACAGAACTGCGTGTTTACTTATTTTTGATCATACATGGTTAACACGTTGTAGATTTACAAAAAAAAGTGGGCAGCAACCCCCTGCCTGCCAACAAGTAAAACACACAATGGTGCTGCTATACAAACTGACAATGATGGATCTTTTTAATGTAATACAAGTTTTATGAGCCCTGATTGGACAGTTGTTTCCCACCAATCACCAAACCGGGTGCTGTTTAGTCCTGCCTTCAGTTTCCCAGGTTCAAATACTCCAAATGAGAAAAACAAAGGTTCAGCAGTTCTGCAGAACCAGCACAACACAGGCAGGGTTTATCTCTCAGCCTGAGGATGACTAGTACCAGCAGGGGAATTTTTTATTTTTTTTTGTTCATCTTCTTTCTTGCAATACAAATCAAACGGGATCACAAGCAGCTTTACAAAGATATGCTGCAGGTACTGAGGAATGCAGTGTTATGTGGACTTTTTTTAAATTTCTTTTTTTTTTAAAAATCCCCAAACGATGTTATCTCCATTGGTGTTTTCCTAGCACAGCCGCACAGACACCTCTGATCTGTCAGCAGTGCAGCAATATAAAAAAAAAAAATAAAAAAATAAAAAGTGGGGCTGCCCGACGGCTGACTGGGCCCCACACTGCGGGGGCATGGATGAGCCTCACAGCCTCAGATGGAATCCGGACAGTGCCAATGCTGACTGTGGCCGGCAGCTCCACCGGGCTATTCTAAATTGGGGTGGGAATTGGATATGTTCAGCCCCGCGTTGGGTGCCAAATTCATTAAAAAAAACAAAATAAATGAATTTAAAAAATAAAAAATAAAAAATAAAAAAACACTGTTCCCAGATTTTCAGCTCGCCTTACAATTATGTTTTCATAGATTAAAGATGCAGTAGGCAAGATTTTTATGTTACAATTTTGGCGAAATTACTAAATTTGCTCATTACATTCTAGCAGCTATCAATAAATCAAGTGTCCTGAGAAAAAATCTGGTTTCTGTGAGTGTCCTGGGCTCTGTACTAGGCGGTCAAAAAATCTCAAGCCGGTCTTCCAAAAACCAACCAATCAGGGCTAGCTATGTAGCTACCAATCAGGGCAACTATTTACAAGCAAAAGATCCTCCCGGTAGAATAAACCCCTCCCTGTCTGCCTGTCTCCGTGTGTGCACTGGAGCAGAATTTGGTGAGGGGCTTAGGAGAGAGATAGGAGGGAGGAGTGCAAAAGGGGCCCTTTTTGCCTTGTATATTTTCAAACTTGCCTACTGCAGCTTTAAGTTAATTCTTATTTGCAAATATGAACCAGGAAAGTGTACTTATTTGTACATAACCAAACACGTGCCATGCCGAAAGTCATTAAAAGGTTGATTCTCACCAAAACACTTTTCTCACAGAACCACACAATGTGGTTCTACAAGGGTTTAAAAAAAAAAAAAAAAAAAAGATCTATGGCTTTAATGGAGACGGTTCTTTCCAGCAGACTGACATTGTGACCCACGCTATTAAATGCCCTACCATTAAAAAAAGGGCTGCAGCTGCAACTGGGTGATTTTTTACTTTTTTTCTTCTTTTTTTTTTGCTTTGACCGCAAACGGTAGCACAAGTTAAGGGCTGCAATGATTCAATCTGTCTGGCAGAGCCAAGCTTCAGAAGTCACACAAACCATTCGGCCGCCTACAATTCATTCATCACAAAGCGTCTGCTCGCTCGGACTGAGGGTTACGTAAATGACACCGCGTTTACAAAAACACCAAATCACCACAACGATTTGTGCAGGGTGGAGCAGCGGCATATATCACCGTGACCTTAATGCACTAATCCAAAACTACCTTCCGTCCTGAACGACTCACTTTTAGAAGTTTGGCCTTAAAAAAGCGTTAAACTAACTTGAAGGGAAAACCGTGAAATTGTAGCTAAAAAAAAATCTATCCTTTCCTACAGTGTATGTGTGCAGAGAGGACATCTAATCAATGAGCAAAAAGGAGGTGAAGAAATGGTGAATTAAAGAGGTGTGGGAGGCCAGCCCTGGGAGAGAAGAGGATGCCACCGTGGTTTTAAATTAAATTTAAAAGATCCATCGCGCTTAAATTGGAGCAGGTAGTCGCCACCTTGTTCTGAGGCACCTGTCGAAAAAGAAAATTAAACATGCAAGACCTGTAGCCACACCTGTGTGCAGGTGATAGATTGGGGTTTGAAGAGAATGGAACACAGTAAATGGAATGACTTTGCTCGGTGGCCCGAATCGTGTGGCTTATTACCTTAATTAAAATAGTCTCTGCACCTGGCGCGGGGAAGGGGGAGGGGGGGGGGGCATATTATTTTGGCCGATAATGCACTTAGACCTGACAGGGGGTGGACTTAAAAGGGACAATGAATATTATCGTAACACAACAGATGTTTTTTTTTTCTTTCCTTTTTTTAATCTCACTCCGACCTAATGATCCAGTCAGCCCCTGAAATCATGGACCAGGAATTAGGAAACATTCTTACTAAAATCCCTACATTCGAGCAATCAGACGACTTGCAAGGTTGATACTAGCTGCCTCCTCCAATTACCAGACTTCAATCAATCAATCAATAGCAACAATGACATCAGTGTTTTTATCTTTTTCTCCTTAGTTTATTATGATGGTGTGCTTCTGAAGTCACCTGTGCAAGGATCACTGCAGCTGAAGCATGTGCCAAAATACACATCCACAGGCCAGTGACTATTTTATACCCTACAGGCCACACAGTACTACAAGAGAGATAGTGACTAGTTTATACCTTACAGGCCACATAGTACTACAGGATAAACAGTGACTATTTTACACCCTACAGGCTACACCATACTTACAGGAGAGACTGTGACTATTTTTGACCCTTACAGATCACTCCATAGTACAGGAAGGACAGTGGCTACAGTACAGCCTATAGGTCACACAGTACTATAAGAGAGATAGTGACTATTTTATACCCTACAGGCCACACAGTACTACAAGAGAGATAGTGACTAGTTTATACCTTACAGGCCACATAGTACTACAGGATAAACAGTGACTATTTTACACCCTACAGGCTACACCATACTTACAGGAGAGACTGTGACTATTTTTGACCCTTACAGATCACTCCATAGTACAGGAAGGACAGTGGCTACAGTACAGCCTATAGGTCACACAGTACAGCCTATAGGTCACACAGTACAGCCTATAGGTCACACAGTACAGCCTATAGGTCACACAGTACAGCCTATAGGTCACACAGTACAGCCTATAGGTCACACAGTACAGCCTATAGGTCACACAGTACAGCCTATAGGTCACACAGTACAGCCTATAGGTCACACAGTACAGCCTATAGGTCACACAGTACAGCCTATAGGTCACACAGTACAGCCTATAGGTCACACAGTACAGCCTATAGGTCACACAGTACAGCCTATAGGTCACACAGTACAGCCTATAGGTCACACAGTACAGCCTATAGGTCACACAGTACAGCCTATAGGTCACACAGTACAGCCTATAGGTCACACAGTACAGCCTATAGGTCACACAGTACTATAAGACAGTCAGAGTCCCACACACATACAAAACTGAGGCAGAACCACAAATTTGATTGCCCATTCCAAATTGGGGAGAAAAAATCCAGAGTTGACCCATATACACTGGTCACACTCAAATGTCTTATTTTCCTTGCATATATATTATTTTTCCATCACAGATGAATATAAATATTTAATACTAAAACCTTATATAAATACCAAGTAAAATGATATTACTCAACTTTGCGGTTTAAAAAAGGAGTTCCTTTGAAACATTGTTCCCTTTTTAAATGCGTACCACAAATTGGAAACTCTTCCTGCGCGCTGTGACCTAACCTCATTTAAAACGGGAGCCACAGGAGGCAGAATTTATTTTAACCGACCGTGAGGCTGGACCTGAAATGTGTTTTCAATGGCGTGAGCTGAACCCCTGTTCTGGTCCCCTGTTCATTAAAAAAATGTCACCTGACATATAATCGTGACGAATCGACGCAATGAACTGGAAAAGGAATACTGGCGGTGAGGAGATTTCGGCCTGCGACTAGACTCGTTTGTCAGATGGAATATATCAATATTTCCTTTCCCAAGTATCTTGGACACACGCTGGTCTAATGAATATTAACAAGGGGTGACAGCTATGATAACACCGTTTTTGCAATTGGTTCACTGCAAAATGCAGCTAACAGGGAGCAAGTGTGTACTGCTTGGTTTAATGGGAGCAGATTAGGAAATACAAGGCTCCCAAGGGCTCGGGGACCCAGTGGGTTTAATGTCTCCCCCTGTTTTATTAGGGTGCCCATCTGGTCCCGGGAACGTGGACCCCGTGATGGCACGGCGGCATAATTCGATACAGGGGGTACCCGTCTGAACTGTCCGGCCACTACCGCCTAATGCATGGAGACGGACTGTCAACCCCGACAACCCTTCATTTCACATCCATTTGCTGTGTTTTTCAAAAGTCTTTTTCAAACGTTGATCCAACGTCCTCGAAAAAGGGGGATCAAGTGGCAGGACTGCTTAGTTTCAAAGGTTAGCTCTAGATTTAGGTATGTGTGTGGCGTGCGTGGCGACGGTGTCAGGAGCGTAAATTAATTAGCAAATTAAAAGAAATAAAACCAGACCAAAAAAATAAATAAACTGGCAGGATGGGCTTCTTTAAAATTCTGCCACAACAGTCAAGAAACGGCAGTCAAAAACGGGCCTGAAAAACAAAACGCTTCAGGCGACTCATATAAAACAACTTTAATCCGCACTAAAGATTCTGCTACACGAATCAAGCGTAATGAATAAAATACGCAAATAAGTCTCAGGCTCTATCCTCTGTCCGAGGCCTCGTCATAAACAAAATATCTCCAAATAAAACCTATCATTTAGAGAAAAAAAAACACGAAAAGTGAGCTCTGGTTAAGGCATCAGTCTCTGAAAGAAACACCTAGATTTATCGAGGGAAGGCTACATAAATGCCACCGCAATATATCAGCCTCCATAGCTGTTCTGCTGTCTGCGAGGTCTTTCGGAGTACGGTCTGGCCAAGGCTGGTGCTTCGGGTGGGTGGGGGGAGCAAACTCAATCCTCTGCCCCTTACTTGAACTTCCACCAGCAGCACACCGGGGTTAACGAGGGTCCAACCAACAGCCTCCGGCAGTCAAGGATCCACTTTTGCATCCCAAGGATCCATTCTATATGCTGCGCTAGCACGACATGTATGTTTCTCCAGTTTAGGAAGCAGGAACACACACAAATGGGGAGGTTTGGGGGGAATGGTGGCGGGTGGGGTTCAAAGATCCAGTAATCAAACCTCATGGCCAGAGATTTGAGGTCAGGGCTCCCGTGAAAAAGAGATTTGTGTCTCGACGAGAC
Source organism: Synaphobranchus kaupii (assembly GCA_029718625.1). Lineage (NCBI taxonomy): Eukaryota > Metazoa > Chordata > Actinopteri > Anguilliformes > Synaphobranchidae > Synaphobranchus > Synaphobranchus kaupii. The sequence goes on from CM056380.1 coordinate 42,859,947, forward strand.
TCTTTGATAAAAGAGAATTAAATATACGAGAAGATCGAACCAGCACTTGTCATTGGGTGACTCAGCCCGGCTTGTCTGTGAGCACCACGCTCTCCACAGAAACCTGATTAAGGAGGCCCTCAGCTGTGAGACAAGGTCTCCCTTTCACAGGAACAAAAACATCAAGGAGGACCTTTCTTAATTTATCGCCGCTGTTAAGAGTTCAATGCATCCGAGCTCCCAACATAACTCCAGTTTTTTTATGATCTGAAATGGCATTGCCGCATTCTTAATTTCCCTTATTGATCGGACCACTTGATGGCCAGCGAGGGAGGAGGCTGCTAAATTACTTGCGGACCCAAGGCGACTGTTCTGAGGAAATGCATTAAACCACATTACTTACAGTACTTCCCTTCAGCAGGAGTTCTTAATCCAGGAAGACTTACATATCTTAACATAGTAGCCATTCTGGTTAAGTGCCCGGGGCTCAAGGATTTATACTGGAATGCCCCCTCCACCCACTCATGGGATTCAAACCACTAACCTTCTGGTCATAGGTCTAGTTCCCACCCAGTTCAGAAATGCAGAGATAAGCTCTGTGTGAATCCTTAGCATTTCCTTCCTGTGAGTGGACTTCCTGTGAGCGCTCTCACCAGGAAGTCAACAGAGTAGTCATCCCTCCCCGGGGCCCGCGAGCAGAGCGAGGAGCGGATTACGAGCCTTTTCCACTGACCGCAGCCCGGACGAACGTCATGTCTCATGTCCGACCGCCGGCCTTCTCTCTCGCTCCCTACCACTCCGGCACGTCAGACCCACAAGCACAGCACACGCTCTGCCGGCCCAGCACGCAACTGCTAGCCGCCGCAACGCCAGACAGGCGTAGCAAGCCTTCTTTAAGGTGGAGTTATTTTAACAGAAAATGACAGATGGTGCAGTGTATAACAACAGCTGAAAATGGAGAAGGAAATGAATGACAGTCTGGAAGCATTGTTGCCACTAGCAAATTTAAAAAAAAATTTACATGGTGTTTTTTTTTTAAAGATCATAGCATGGGAGCAGATCTCAGAAATACATGTATATTGAGCATATGGGCAGCTACTGTAGTGGAGTGCAGGGGTGACGCTTAAAACAGGGGCAGGTGTGGGTGTCCAAGCTCCATTACTCCACAAGCTGCCCCGTCTTGACGCCATTTGCAGACGAGCGCAGTGGGCGAGGGCACCCAAAAGAAAGCGGCATGTGGGGTAGGGAAGCTTCGGTAAGCAGAACCATCTTAATTCCCCTTACAACAGAAAATAAAAACAACACAGTCATCATTAATCTAACAGGACACTGCACAAGGCTGTCACTTGGGCTGGAAGAAAGTGATTCTCCCCCGACCCCTTGAGTTCGCCCTTAATTGTGCTCATTAAAACTGTGCTAATTCCATTCGCTCCTAATGAACTGTAAATTGTCCAAATTAAAGCATTACCTTGTATATGTTGACACTTGAAAAAAAAAGCTGAATCGGTCGGTGCAATCTGTACAGTGCTCCACACATTAAAAATAAGCCCCTAGAAAATTTTAACAGGTAAATTCATACATAAGGCCATAATTACACTTAATGCGAGACAGAAATGAGGCATTTATGGACAAAGCAGATTACAAGAGGACAAAGCCTAATACATCAATAATCCTGACGACAAGGCCTACGGATACTGATCAAGACCAGAACACACTAAGTGGGCTGCCGCAGAGATATGAGCCAAGACACATGACAACCATCTAACCAGCCTGCAGATTCCTGGATCCACATGTAGACTGGGAAGATGCCTGCTCATGTAGCCAGCAGGGCTGCGCTATACCCAAAAAAATAAATAAATAAATACATTTTTAAAACCCAAGGAGATGGAAAGCCAACTTCACAAACAATAAAAATGGGTTTAGATGTTTTTGGCATTTCTATTTATGAATGTCGCCTTTCAGACAGGATGTGCACGTATAAGGGAATAAAAAATATACAAGAACTGAATCACGTAACATAAATATAATTAATCTAAAGGAAGGACACTGTTTTTTATCAACAGGACAAAGGAATACCATACAGATAAACATAGGCCCTATGTCTGGAACGTGAGATGGAACGCTTGATAAATGTCGCTCCCCCCTCCTTCTATCAATGTGGAGGCAGGATGTCAACAATAATGCTGAATTCTACCTTGCATAATTACGCAAAAGCCAAATCTGCTCTATTCAATCAGTCATCACTTTTACTGTAATAAAATTGTGATTAGTTATTAATCACTTACCACTCAGATGATTTCAGATTCCTCACACTCATTTGTGCTGGTGGTGGGGGGCTGATACATCAGTAAGGGATGAGTCAGAGCCTGCCTTGACACAATCACTGATAGTTCTTGTCTAATGAGCGTGTGAGAAGCTTGCCCCAAAGTGCACGCTTGATTCGCCTGACATTTGTCTGTGTAGGAGCACCAACTGGGTTTTGATGAAGAGGACTGCAGTTTTAAAAAAGCTTGCTTAAATCAATTCAACCACCGCTGATGTGTCTTCTAAGAACTTGCGCGCAACGTGACCATCTCATCATGGGAAAATGAAATCCATTTGTGACAGCTAAAATATAAACTTTCAAATAAATGGAAATCAACTTAAAAATGTAATCCTGCAACTGTGGACATACACATTTAAAAAAAGAACTGTGCCAATATTTAAAAAACATTGTTTTTATATACAGTGAGCACCAGAAGGGGGTTCTGCACAGAGAGACCTTGTTTAGTCGCAGTATGTTTTTGTTCTACAGCTGACCCAAAATAGAACTATTAAACCTGGGCAGACGTTACCCAAGGTCTGTCAGTTTCAACAGGAGATTTTTGTAACCAAGCAAAACCAAATTTCATTTAGCATAAAAAATTTAGCGTTTTAGAGGCACCTTACTAAAATAACATTCTAAAGTTCTGAGGGGGAGGGACATGAAATATGATGCGTAGCACGAGCTACGTACACCTCAGTGCACTTAGCGTTTTTAAAAAATAATCCTCGTCTGAATCTTTTGATATAGGCAGAGCAAATAAGATGCATTTTGAACCAGCAGCTGTATGTTTGTCCCAACAGTTTCTGTAAAACAGTCTGCAAACAGTTGGATTGTGTAATGGAAATTAAAGCGTAGCGACCACAATCCTGCCTTTGGCCACGGGGTCCAATGCATCAATCAAGAGCTTTTTTAAGAAAGACCGGTGAGAGGAAAGGGCTAAGCTTGCGTTCCAGGTGTGTCTTCCTCAAAACGCCCCCCCAAACCGCCAAAAATGACCTCACAACTCCACTGTTGTGAACACCAGGATGTCACGGCTCCACTCCCACTTGTCCCAGGACACCAATGAGACTGCATGTGTCATCAAGCATAATCCGCTCGGAAGATTGTAACATCCCTTCAAATTGGCCATTTCCAGGCACCCACCACCCCTCCACCCACCCCACCCAATCCCAGGCATCAATTTTGTCCAGCAAACTTGACAGTGGAAATCCGCACCTGAATGGTCCTCACAAAGCCAGCTTAGTCAGACTTGGCAGGGATGCTGAGATGACTGTCATAGTCACGGTTAAGGGGCGACTGGTGTCAGCGACTGACCGGGGGGTGGCGGAGCCGAGACGGGCACTTTTATCCCTCTCATATTAACACAATCCACTACTGTGTGAATGCCCTCAGTGCCGGTCCCCGAAATAAGCATAGTCCCATACAATTCAGTGGCGGTTTACACTTTAACTCCGTACTCCGTTGTTTTCAAAAATCTATATTTGCGCGCACTATTGAGAGATTTACAAATGCGGTGTCGAGCCTTAACTGCAGTAATTAACTCTCAACTGATGCAGGTTTTCACACATTAGGGTCTCAAAGGGAACCATTTAAACCCGTTGGAAAGCAGTGACAAACGTAGACGTTTGGTTTGGCTTGATCACGGACACACAGTGAGCACAACCTCAATACAATAAAAAATGTCTTCAGTTTTTTCATCTGTTCATTTCATGGCTTCAAGATCACAAAATGAAACACCTCCCCCCCCTCCCAAAAATCAAACCTCAAGATGTGGGTGAGCAATATGTCCACACAGAGACGTGGGTGATGTGCTCTGGTGGGAGACCTTTTCTGGAGGGAAACTCCAGTTTACAGATATATTAGACCTACTGCAATGTGCTAAAAATTTGTTCTATTTTTTAACCTGTCCAATCTTTTGAGGCTCCTTTCCATTGCTTTATGTAGTTTAAGACAGCACTTAAGAAAGGTCAACAAACTGTATTCCAGCGAAAGTGCAAACAATATTTCTACCCGGCTGTCTTTCCTTTTTTAACGCACTGAGGCAGCTGGGCGGAGAGTTCGCTGTGCTTGGTCAGCCTCGTTAGCGGGATCAAGCCCTGCCCCGTAGGCTTTTGATGATGCGCGGATGTGAAAACGACCTTGGGGCGAATAAATCCGAAGCTGTGATTACGTCTCTCTCCGTCATTGTTATAATTGTGGGGAAAATAAAAATGCTGGTCCATAACTCAAATCGCCAATGTAACAATAATAGGAAATAAACTGCTGACACAAGCAGTGACACGCCCATGGGTGGCGCGCAGTTGCCATGGCGAGATAAGACGTGCTGACTAGAGGAAGGGGGGGGGGGGGGTGATGTTGCCCAGGTGCTTGGAGCCAAAGATCCTCGGACTGCTTGCATATCGTCTCTGGGCATGACACCAGAACTTGTGATGTCATTGGGTGACATAACTGCCAGACTTTTCCACTGATCCATTTTTTTCAAACTTCAGGGATCTGGATGGAATGTGACAAAAGGAAATTGGAAAACACAACTGAAGTATTCCACACATTCCCCTCAGAGCCCTAATAAACCCATTACAGATTCATGACCACTCTACTGCATTCAATTCAATGAAATACTGTAGCAGAAAATATAGGGAACCCTGCCCTGACAGCATCAAAATACAATTATTGAGATTTATATACCATTTCAAATACAGCAGGTGCAAATATAGATTTCATGCAACCCTGAGGTTTATAAATGCATGGAAAAATCAATAGGCCCTGTTTTTTGTTTTTTTTAAACCACAACCAACCATGTACTTAGAAACCATGTTCCCCTAAAATTCCCCTGTGAATACCTCAACTTCAAAAAAGGATTTTGGCTCCATTTATTAAAAAATCACACCCAGGTGGTGAAGTAAGCGGTGCAGGTTTATGAGCAATTATATTAAAAAATGCAATAGAAAATGTGTGTGTTGTTTACATGTACAAAAACAATGGCCTCTGGTTTGGTGATATTGGAGATAAAAGGACAGCCATTGGTATTTCAGAAGAAACAGGAAATATGACAGTTAGTACTCTGATAACAAACAGGAAAGATTACAGTTATTACTTGAACAATAACAATGGAATTCCAAACTCAACAAGAGGGTGCATGGATTGTTGGGCCGTTCCATAACTGACTGGGTCCAGCAGAACACTGGTGGTAGATTTTGTATAGAGTACTCAAGTGACTACGTCACGCTGGTTTCGGAAGTAAATTCCCCATTCATTTAGAGCGTAGACATTAATTAAAGCTTACTTTTAAACCATTTCTACTGATTATGTCTTACCGTCAATTTCCCGGATTGTTCAATATAACGCTCGTTTGCAAACTATGCCGTTTTTCTGGACCAGCTTCGAGTATATTTTACGTTTTAGTATTTTTTTTGTGAACATCCCAGCGCTGGCACTGTTTAAAAACTACACGTCCCATAATTCCCTCCGAACGAGCAGCCTTATCGCCAGACGTTTTCATATAACGTTAGCCAGCAGTAGCACACATCTCCGTTTTTAAACACCTTTTTCTAACGTTAGCTAGCTAGCTTGAAGGACTAAAAGCTAGAATTGCGTTATGTGGTTAACCGTAGCATAGTTTCTGACCTTGTCGGGCGGGCTTCTCTACTTAGCAAGCTAACGTTAGCTTGTCTTGAGCGGTCTGTCACTAGCTAGCCTACTCCCATCTGACAGACGAGATGATATCTTATTGGTCGAGAACCACCCGTGCGTTTCAGTACTGGATATGCAGTCCGTTAAAGTGGACTACAAGTCGAACTACAATGATTAATGCATTACTTTAAAAAATAAAAATTGGAATATGCGATATATGGTCTATATCCTTGTACCACACAGGCTAATCCAGGAACGTTTCGGCTCATTCTATGAATCAGATTTCAAGAAATAGTCGATAGTCTCTGAAGCCCATTCTATTTTCCATAGGGAATTTACTTCCGAAACCAGACTCCGCCCACAACTGACGTACTCACTTGAGTACTCTATTGATTTTGCTTTGGGGGGTTGCTACGGCGACTCACCTTGCTAACAGGTCGAATGTTCAAAACTCCACTCTAGCGGCAGCTGGTAATTTTTTATTTTTTTATTTCTGATTTTCCCCATTTTCTCCCAATTTAGTAGCCAATTGAACCCTTATTCTAATTCAATTCCCCCCGTGTAGCAACCGCTAGAGAACCACCGCTGCACAACCTCGTCAGCCGGTAGTAGACAGAGGTCGCCACGTCCTTATTCAGGGCGCGACTCCTCAACGCTGACCATGGTTCCAGCTCGTCCGGGGCCGCTATGCGCGCAGCGATTCTCTCCGAGCCCCTCCACCCACCCGGAAGCAGCCGCCAATTGCCGCTCCCACAGGGCACTGGCCATGCTCGGATCTGGCAGGACCGGGGCGCGAACCCCGATCCTCGGAGCACAACTGCAAAGTCGGCGCTCTTACCGTTGTACCACCGCAGCGCCTACGACTACAGTTTCTAAGCTACACAAGACACATTATATACAGATGTGCATCTGGTTCCCAGGATTCCTACGGTGTGAATATCTAAGCTGTGACATGTATATTTTTTGAGATAGAGCTGTCTGAAGCTGGGCATGCTTTTCTCAAGCTACTATTGTATTGCCGGGCATGTGACGCATAGGCGACTCCTGATTGGTTTAAATCTCATGCTACGAATGGACGGACGGACGGACACACGTCACGTATAGAAGCGGCTGCACCGCTTAAAAATAAATAGAGAAAATCTATGCAGAATATTCCCTGAGACACCAAGACTCAAAAATAGATATTTTGCTGATCGTGAAGTGATTTTGCACTCATAAAAGGAATCCTGGTTCCTTGTGCTCAAGATCAGGCACAGAGCGATAGCGAGCTCATAAATGACACATTTTGCGACGATCCTGCAAAGATAAGGCCTCGACAGATCATCATAGAACAGTCATGAATTCATGTAAACTAAGATACCCCCTCCCCCCCTCCCCCCCCTCATAAAAAATCTTTATTTTAAAAAACTATTTCATGGTTTGAAAAAAAATAAATAAAGACAAGGCGGTGAAATGGCTGCCATTTAATTCCCCAAGAAGTGCTAGCTCAGCTGTGCTATCGTTTAACGTCATCCCCCCCTTCCCTACCTCCTCCCACTGAAAGAAAGGTTCATCGGAAGAAGGTTGCCTCTCATGAATTATGATTCTCCCCTCAGTTATGGACCAGTGGACAGGTTATTCTTGGACACACTCAATCCTATAAAATGAGATGACCAACCCCCACGTTTAAATATGAAACAGTATTGAGTGCAGGGCTGGCTTGAGCATTAAAGGGGCCTGGCAGCACAAGAAAGCCATTGTTTCGCCCAAGTGCTCTCACGGCCTGGTGCTTAACCATATGTCGCTCACACCTGTGGCTTCTACCAATGAAGGCTGCTTTCCTCCTCAGGCTAATGCTTAAATGCTAGGACCACAGAACCTTCTACACGTTCTGTAGCACTCACGCTAGATGCAAGAATTTGAATTGTATTCAATGCCTTCATTTTGTCATTCAAAAGCTTTCGGGACACTTTTTCTTGACATCTGGGAGAGGGCTGTTTGTCTTGCCGTTTTCTGATGTTTCAAGGCTTGCAATATCCCCCATATGTGGAAGCCAACCGAAACTGTTCCTCATATGGCATCCGGCCCTTTCAGGTTTCACCCGTGGCGCAGTGTCATGGTTGTTGGGCGTTGCTCTCAAAAGGCAAAATCGGGGCGTGAGCCTGATTTGAACTTCAAACCAGCTTTGCTTGGTTGAGGAACCGGAATCACGCAAGGTGTGGGATTATTAACACAGACGTAATCCCCAGCAGCGCTCAAACTAACTTGCGCCTCGTTCTCACTCAACCGTACGGGTCCTGATGTGCAGTTCACAGAGTAGGGCGCCTTTATTTAACTCTTCTGAAAAATAAAAATAAGGGGGTAGGAGGACCATTTGAATCAGCAACATGCTGCAGAAATATGCAAAAGGTCATCAGAATGATCTTGTTGCCATTTTTTTTGTTGCCAATTTTTCCTTCCGATTGACAGCTTGGATATCAGAAAGAGTGCCGATATACACTTTGCCTGTCCTTTTTTTGTCTTTATTTTATTGAATTCCGAACGGCCAGAGAAGGAGTCTGAGGGAAGTCGGTCCCAGACGACGCCTGTAAAACACCCCATTTTCCTCGAAAAAACGTGCCTCTCCAGAATAAGCAGGGGGAAGAGGAGCGAGCCCTTGCCAGAGTAAACAGCCACTCATGGTAGCAACACAGAAAACAGACACACCCACACCACTCCCCCCCCCCCAAACCGCCCTCCGCCCGGCAGTCAGAAATCAAGTAGCGAAGAAGCAGACGCTGAAATATGCGGCCGCACAGTCACAGGACACAAATGTTTAATTCACAGATCCTTTGAGAAAGTGGTGATTATTTTTCCAGAGGGACTTAACTTTCATCGCACAGTTTGGCCAAGGCTGTGCCAATCCACGGGGTCAGGCTGCAGACCCTCGTTTGAAAACGAAAAGAAAAAAGAGAAAATACTCCTTTCCTCTCCTTCTATTTAACTACAACTGCAGCCATTTGCACTTCTTCTAACGTTTATACCTCCGCGACATTCATGCACACCAGGGGGGTATTTCACAAAGCAGGATTACTGAGTTAGCTGGATAACTGCACTGAGTAAAATCCGGAACAGCTTTTTACTTCAGTCCATGTTCCAGATTTGGGAGGGTTCCGGGTTTTACTCAGTGCAGTTAGCTAGCTAACTCAGTAATCCTGTTTTGGGAAATACCCTCCTGAGTTTGTCTAAACTGCCTTAAACCCACTTTAAAACAGTTTAGATCCTGGATTTCATAAAATATATGAATTTATTCATTTCTGAATATGTATTAGTCGCTGCTTTTTTTTTCTGTTTGAAACATCTCCAATATGAGCGGCGGTGGTTGGGGTGGGGGGCGAGACTTCCTTCTGGCCCCCCAAATAGAGATTTCATATTTCAATCAGGCCACAAAAACTGGAAACCATTTTCCCAGAAAGCAGGCGATGAAGTATTGCTAATGAATGCAGATGGATTCAGTTGCTCTGACTAGGAGAGCAAACGGTAATAAATTACAAGAGGGGGGGGGGAGAACAAAAAAAAAAAAAAAACATGGCAAGCCAACACAACAGGCCTGCAAATTATAGCTAATATTTGTTGGTAATCATTTCTCTCATAGTATTAATTAAAGATATTAAAGGGGAAAACCACTTGCAACATGGCATAAACATGCTGATCTAGATGCATATATAAACACTGACATATGGACAGACAGACAAATAGATGGATGTACATTACATATGCATTCATATGGGATTGCTATTTATTCTGGTGTGAAACGTTATGATGAATTATGAATGCCTCGGTGGAATTCCAGTAGCTAATTTATCCAGCAAAGCGCTTAGTCTGCTAAACTAATACGTGTAAGGTGTAATATTTATTGCAAACTGCGTGACGGTATTATGATTGCTCAAACCGTTTTCTCCAGCATATTGGATGCAGCGGCGTTCTGTAATGCTTGGAATTCCATAAAGCGCATCAGCGGAGTGCGTTGGGGAGCATCGGGGCGGAGCGGCTCCTCGCGGCTACCCACCACACTGCGTGGCCAGTCTGGGAAACGCTGGAGAGGGGGGCACTTAAAGCTCAGGGGGGGGGTTGTTGATTTAAAGCCAAGAGACTAGAACTTATCATATTTTCCTTGTGTGTTTAAAATAAAAAAATAACCTTTATCCCAAACAACCATTGCCACAGGTGAACGCCTGGGGGGGAAGCTATAAGTGAAATGTACTTTGGCCCTGCCAAAAGGAGGGGAGGGATTTTTTTGTTCATTTTGATTTTAACAATGCAAGATTCCCCTGTGATTCGGAAGACTCTGCAGGTGGAGTCTGAAGCAGCAGTACAGCTCTAGAGATATTGCTCCTCCAGTGTTTGCATGGAGAAGGAGTAAATGTGTGAAGGACATCTCCCAGCTGACTAGGCCTGGTAAATTAATATTCGATATTCGAATATTCCTCGAATATGAAAAAAAAGAGCTACATTCGAATATAAAAAAATACTATTCGATTATTGGGCGTGGCTTCCGCTCAGTGTACAAAATATATATTTTTATTGGATCAGAGAAGTGCGCGCTGCCCTCTTCCGCTGTGTGTGTCCCTTACTGGCCTATGTAGTGAGCGAGCTAGTCACGTGTCATACAAGCCCGCTACAACACTTTGAACATGGCTGAAAAGGAACCAGGCACAACACAAACCGGGATTGTAAAAATTGTAAAAAATAAAAATAAATGACATTCGAATCTGAAAATTAACATTCGAAAAAAATAATAAAATGCAGCATCTCTTTATCGCAGATAAAAGTGTCTGTCTTCCTTTCAACTTGGGTTTGTGTTAAACCAAAAATAAATTTCTCATTTTAGCGTCTCCTCTGTACGGGTCATTGCTATGCTTGTACTGGACGGACACGGCACTTTCATTTAAAGGGTAAGTTTGCTATTTTGGACCTTGGACCCTATTTGCGGTCTGTCTTCCATGAACCTGACCCATGAAGTCCATTTTTTCGCTGATCGGTCCAGTATTGAGTTCGGTACAGATTTCCTGTAGGCTCTCACTGGGCTACAATGGAAGTGAACGGGGCAACCAGAAATGTTCGATAAATGTGCTTTCATGTACAATAAATGAGACGGGAAGCTCAGGGTGCATTGTTACCGGTCTCAGTATGCTCTCCTGTGAAATGTATCTCAATCCGAACATTTTTACGTGCTTGGCATGGCTTGGAAGTAAGCATTTCTCTGTTGCTTGTTTTCGCTGCTCCCGCGGAGTACTATGTGTCGGGGGTAGGGGAGCGGGAAGGTGTGCCGGCCGTTTACGAAACTATCTAGCTGAGCAGTCTGCGTTTGTTTACCTGCATCAACGTAGGCTACAATTTCCACAAAAAAACTTGGATGATTATAATGATTACGAAGACGAAGAATTCGATTTTGACTTTGACGTTACTGGCTACAGATTTGAGCCAGAATACACGGACACGGAACTACAAGAGATGGATGATAAGAGAGCAAGAGAAGAGAGAGGCTGAAGTTGCGCAGGTAATGTTATCCGAAGTCGCTGCCGAGGCTAGACCAAGAATTTCGGGGGACTTTTGGTGTTCTTGCAAGAGGTGCAAGCAGATGCCCAGAGAGGAGGAAAGTTTGTGTTGTAGGGAGTGGGATCTGTTGCTACCGAATGCCAATGAAAACCTGGATGTATCCGTGGATGACACTGGATCATCTCCATTGATTACCATTACACTATGACTGCCAACAGATATGTGATAGATGAGAACTTTGGACAGGACACCATGCGTCAAGCATTTGTAAATAAAACATTATAGAATTGTAAAAAGTTATAGTTGATGAACGTTTCCGACAGTTTTGTTACAAGAAAACAACTTATGTCAAGCTCGGATTTTGTTAGTTGGTATTGAGTGCTGGGTCAGAGGACGCGCTCAAAAAAAATTAAAATGTTAGTAACGTTATAGCTAAATATAACTTACCTCCGCTCCGGTGCTTGATAGTGCTGCAGGTCCGACACGAGGAACAGCTGTGTTCTTTAGAAACCAGTGTTTTGCTTCTGATTTGCGGTTACAGAAATCAGTAGCGTCGAAATGCGCTCCACAAACTCGCGAGTCTGCCAAATGGAGTTGATTGACTGGAGTGTTTATGTCGATCCGTAAGACAACCAGCCAAAGTCTCAATCTTTCTGGGTCAGAGAACGGAAGCCTGTGAAAACTGGTATTTGAGCGTCCAGACATTTTATTCCCACAACCGGGGACTGCACATTCGCGCACCATTGCTGTGATGAATTATTACAAATGATGATTACAAAAACTGCGTTACAAATATTTCTGCTGTAGGCTACTAGCTAGTAGTAAACTCCAACGGGAGGTCAGGATTTATGATCAACTGCTTTTCAAGCGCCCCCCCCCCCCCTCTCTACAACGTAGCTAGACTGCGGAAGTTTACAGTGCGAGGTAGTGCGGTCGGAGAAATAGTTCTGTTTCAAATGGAACTGTTGTTTCAACGTTCGGTTTGCGTTTGCGATAGCCTACATTTCACAGGAGAGCATACTGAGACCGTAAGAATACACACTGAGCTATAAAAGCACATTTATCGTTGTTTTTCCATAAACATTTCTGGTTGCCCCCGTTCACTTCCATTGTAGCCCAGTGAGAGCCTACAGGAAATCTGTACCGAACTCAATACTGGACCGATCAGCGAAAAAATGGACTTCATGGGTCAGGTTCATGGAAGACGGACCGCAAATAGGGTCCAAGGTCCAAAATAGCGAACTTACCCTTTAATAGCAGATTGAAAATCAAATGTATAGGCATATTCGTCGAGCTGAAAAGAGCCAATAATTCAATAGCAGCAGCATGGCAGAGTTTCGGAAACCAGCTCAGCCGCGGAGAGAGTGATTAGCACTCCGAGCAATCTAAAAAGCCCCGTTTGGAAGTACTTCGGTTTTTGGTCAGTGAATGGCAAAATTGTGGAACCTCGAGACAAAGTTGTATGCAAGCTTTGTAAGCTACGTTAAACGTGTTAGATTTTAAGGTTTTTATAGTAATATCAGAGTTACAGTCTGTTTAAGTCCCCACACCCATCCTGTTTCAGTCCAGGGGTTAAGTACCCTTTCAAATGCAAGCTCTCCCCCAAGACTTAGGTGCCAAGAGTCATTGGTAGACAAGCTTGGGTGAATAGAAATTATAATGTGTGAAGAGTCATTGATCTAGCCAGGAAATGGAACCAGGGAAGGAGTCAATTCTCACCTGAAGCCTTTCCTCCTGGCTAGCCACCTTTTGTTTAGAGATTGTACTTAAGTTGTGCCATGTCACTGTGTAAGTCATGTTAGATTGGAAGCTGACATAAACACCATGCTAATAAAGAAGCTGTAGCTACTGTCTTTCATCACGGAACCGACTCAAGACCCTCTTATTCCTCGAACGTAATTGCAAGTACCAGCAACGAACGAAAGTGTAATTGAGAAATACGAAGCAATTCTTCAATTTGGAGGTCCCACCGAGATCAACGAGATAACCAAGGCCCAGGAATTCTACCAGTGACCAGAGAAGTTTGGACGGTGTGCCCCGAAGTTACGTCGGAGTTTTTCCATTTCTGTTATCTGGTGAGTTCCCTGTTTCTAATTATTTCGCTTGATAAAAGAACTAAGAATATTCGCTGTTGGTACGGTTGTAATTAAGGAATAGAGAGGGAATACCTACTTTGATGTTGCCACCCGCAATATCATTGTATGCTGAGTAAATCTTGTGTGTGTGAATGTCAGAGAGAGTTTGAAGTTTGTGAAATTCTATTTCTTGCGGGAGCAAGAGTGCTTTGCAGGGTGCAAGCATTGGAATAAGGACGCGAGGCGTCAGTTGTGTTAAAGGGGATCCCAAGATAAATAGGCGAGCAAGGCACATTTTTATTAATTTAAAGAAGTAAATTAATAAATCCTCCATTGAGCGAGTATTGGTGTTCAGAGCGTCAATAATCGCAACAGGGTGTCTGTGGAAGTATTTGTGATATCAAATACTGGTGTGCACTTGATTGGTCGTATTTGAGAGAGGATTCCAGGTAGATAGGTAAAGCGGGGCACAGTTCACTAATTTAAGAAGTAAATTAAGTGAAATCCATCCGGTGAGCAGTCAGGGGTGTTCAGAGGGCCCCTGGGTGCAAAAGCTGTCAGTGGCAACGTTGTAATTTAGCGTTGGTGTATTTAAACTCGGTTTTTACCTTGACGTATGTATGAGAACCATCTGTTTGTTGTTTAACGTTGTTATTGTTTGTTTAATGTACAAGTGTTTCGCACGTCTTGTATCCGGTAGATCGTTGTTTACAATCATTTCTGCGTTTTATCTTAACCTGGAGAAAAAAACGGTAATCTATTGTAATTTAAAAATATACATATATCTACAAGATAGCTGCTGTTTGTCCTCCTGGTGAGTGACACGTGAAACATTTTTGAGAAGTTTTAAATTGTCCGTAATTTTAAATTTTAATTTCGTGACCGCAATCATGTTTGGTAGACGCGATAAGAACCAGGTTCCCACGTCTGAGAAAGGCGGAAAGGCCGTTCCGCAAGTAAGCAATGATTACCTTATTAAGGATACGAAAGGGTTTATCCATTCGTATTTAAAGTTGGAGGAGATGGAAAAATACATTGTAAATAAATACGGTTTCCAAGTTGACGAAGATAAGGTATGGAGTTTGAATGACATAAAGAAGGCATACGGTAAATTACAACGCGTGTCTGACAAGCGTAAACTCCCCCTTGCTTTGCTTATCGTTAGTCATATGCGAAGGCGGAATGAAATAAATGCCAAAGCTGAAACAGATCGACTTTTTGACATTGAGAGGAAGAAAGTTAAAGATCTAGTCGAAGAGCTGAAAAGCGTTAAAGCAAAGAGGGCTAAAAAAGATGCAGAAATAAGCGCATTAAAAAAAACAGATTAAACTTTTGCACAATGCACCGTTTTTAGCTACTGAGTCGGGAGTTCAACCTTCTGCACCACCTCGTTATGAAGATAGAAAACCTGTCACCTTAGCTCGTAATGATGAGTGGACAAGTGACAGTGACAGTGAAAACTCTGATACCGACATAGCACCGACGCCACGTTTGAGAGCATTAACACAAAGACGGGTAGCGGGTGAAATTCAGTTCAGTCGCAAGCCAACCAAGCCCCAAGACATTGACAAGTGGTCGCGGGATTTAAAACATCCGCGAGTTGCAGGCATGGACACCTGGGCTAAAATCAATCGTTTGAAGACAATTTATTGTCTGCATCCGTATGACGGTGTACAATTAATGGCCACAGTAATAACTCCCACAGAGGTTAACAAATTGAATTTGTCGGTTACTATTGCGTTGGGAGGTGATGGTCAGAATCTTGCCAAGGGATGGGAGGCAATTGAGGAATTTATACAGAAAGCAACAAATGCATCCACAAATTGGGGAAAAGTTGCAGCATGCATTCAAAAGAATGGCGAGGCTGTTGATGTTTTTGCTGAACGGTTTTCTGAAACCTTTTTCAGACATTCAGGAATTAAGGAGCTAAAACGTGATAACTTTTCCTCCAGTGTAAGTGGCCCTCTTAAAACAACGTTTATGCAGGCGCTGTTGCCAGAGATAAGGTCAGCTACTAAGCTTAGCAAACCAGATTGGCAAGATGAAACCATCACTTTTGACCAGTTATTATCGGCAGCTAGAAGGGTTGAATTGGATACAGAATGTAAGATCCGTAATTTGAATAGTCGTGGACATAATCGTGCAGATGTTAAACGTAACAATAAAGATGTTAAACGTAACAATAACTGTCGTAATTGTGGGGAACCGGGACATTATTGGAGGCAGTGCCAGGCAGCAAAGCAATATAGAAACAATGGCCCCTCAACGCGCAATTACGCAGAGGGGGACACTGAAGATTTGAACAAACGTTTTGCAAGCTTGAGTGACAGTCAGAAAAAGGCCATCCTTTCTGCGGTTCCTTTAAACGAGAGGACGCCTCACTGAGACGCATAGCGGCTGCAGTGAGGCAATCAAAAGACGGACTTTATGTGGGTGCGACCATTAACCGGCAAATAGACGTTGATTTCCTTCTAGACACTGGCGCTGAATTAACTGTTTTACCTGCTTCATATGCAAACGACGAAATATTGCCTTTAACAGACCGCATACAACGATGCTATGGCGTAGGAGGACAGACTGTGACGTTGCGACAGACACAGCCTGTGCCCATTTCAGTAGGGCCTACGGAGGTCACGGCTAATTTATGGGTTGGAGAAGCATGTCAGCCTTTACTTGGCATGGATGTTTTGTTAAAGTTAACCTCGAGTCTTGAATTTTCTGATGGTAAAGTCAAGTGGAATTTAAGACAACTACAAAAAGCAGATGTCACCAAACACCCAATTTTGGCAGAAATTAAAAACGACTGTGGTCTTCTTGATATGGAGCCGGTGTTACTCACTGGGACACCTCCCCCTATCTCGCGACAGTACCCCCTTAACAGACAGGCTATTGATGGTATCCGACCTATCATCAAAGAACTTGGAGAACGACACATTTTGGTGAAAACTCAGAGTTGCTCAAATAGTCCCTTGTGGCCCGTGAAGAAAGCAAATGGCAGCTGGCGTTTGACTGTTGATTCCAGAGGGGCAAATAAAACAATTGATAAGTTGACACCTTGGGTAGCAGATCCGTCTACGGTATTTAATTCACTGAAACCTGAGCATTGCCTTTTTACACTGATTGGTATGATTAATGAATATTGGACTGTTCCTTTAGTCCCAGAATGTCAGGACTGGCTAACTTTTACGTTTGACGTAACATGAAGTGACAGCCTACTAGATGGATTAAAAATGAAACCTATGTACATAGCCGATTCTGCTCTTGTGTAGTTTAAATTTCGATGTTGAACATAGTTTACTAGATGTGCCAAGATTTCCTTGATACTGCCGCACTTCTCTCCTGTCTGTCTCAGATTCGAGGCGACCAGTGATCCCCGCTCCTGTGACATTCTAAGTGACTGCCCTACGCCAAGATAACGAGGTCTCCGAAGGCGGAACATGCACCGCCGAAGGATCTTGGACCCCCGAGGGCAACAACAAACTCCTGCTGTGAATCCCATCAGAGAGATTTACAACCATGTGCTTTCACTGTTTCTCCCTCTCGGGCAGCACGGTGGGGCAGTGGATAGCACTGCCACCTCGCAGCAGAAAGTCACAGGCTAGAATCCTGGCTAAGGACTTTGTCTGTGTGGAGTTTTGCATGTCCTCCCCGTGTCTGCGTGGGTTTCCTCCGGGCACTCCGGTTTCCTCCCACATCAAAGAAAGACATGTATATCAGGTCAAAAATATTGATGAAAGACAAGTGTATATCATTTTTCAAACAATGTTTGTATACTCAATCTCATGGTCAGCATACATTATCAACTGTGTATTTGTTTCACACATATGTAGTTATATTTGATCTCTATTTCTGTACCCTTCTTGAAATGTTGGTTTGATCATAGATGTATGGGTGATCATATGATCAGAGGGGGAAATTGTTAGATTTTAAGGTTTTTATAGTAATATCAGAGTTACAGTCTGTTTAAGTCCCCACACCCATCCTGTTTCAGTCCAGGGGTTAAGTACCCTTTCAAATGCAAGCTCTCCCCCAAGACTTAGGTGCCAAGAGTCATTGGTAGACAAGCTTGGGTGAATAGAAATTATAATGTGTGAAGAGTCATTGATCTAGCCAGGAAATGGAACCAGGGAAGGAGTCAATTCTCACCTGAAGCCTTTCCTCCTGGCTAGCCACCTTTTGTTTAGAGATTGTACTTAAGTTGTGCCATGTCACTGTGTAAGTCATGTTAGATTGGAAGCTGACATAAACACCATGCTAATAAAGAAGCTGTAGCTACTGTCTTTCATCACGGAACCGACTCAAGACCCTCTTATTCCTCGAACGTAATTGCAAGTACCAGCAACGAACGAAAGTGTAATTGAGAAATACGAAGCAATTCTTCAAACGTTAAAACTATGCTACGTTAAACGTTAAAACTATGCTGATCCCAGTTCCCTCTCCAAAAGGTCAAAGATGGTACTTTTCTGTTTTTAATAGCACTTTATTGTAAATGATCCCTCAGGATCAATTCTTTTTAGTAACATTTCTCGAAATTGTGTGCCTTAATTTTATTCAAACAAAAGCATTATAAAAGTGTGTATGTAGATTTTAAAAGCCATCTCGAATGTTAACGTTTTTTTTTTTTTAAACTTGACTGCGTTCATGTTTATGTTGAAATTAAATGTACCTATACTAGTTATGCGTCTCGTTGTATTGGTTTGTCCTCTTGTGAACCTAACGCGCAATAACACAGCCCGAAAGTTGGTCAAATTGTAACATTTTAAAATTGTAATGGATATTCGAATATATTCGAACTTATGTGTTTTTTCAGAAGGAATATTCGAATGTGATTTTTGGCCAATGTTGACAGCCCTACAGCTGACACAACAATGGGAGAGAGCGGTTCCAGGTGGAGCTGATCTAACTGAAGCCTTGACCCGGCTGCATGCACTGCTACAACCTGACATCAGAACCCACACACACAGAAACATACAAACACACACAAATACAGGTATACATGCATGCACACGCATGCAGGCAGACAGACAGACAGACACGCTCACAGACATACAGGTACACACATACACAAGCGCGTATGCGTATTCACATGCACAGACACACAGACAAGCATGACACACACGGACACAGAGACAGAGAGAGACACGCACGCACGCACGCACACAAAAGAGTAATACCTGCTGGCTGTGCAAACAGGTGCCCAAGGCACGGGCCCCTTCAGTGACATGTAGAGGACAGCCGCGCGAGGAGAGTATGCACAAAGCAGACCCGCGGCCTCACGTTACCGTCGGGGGAACCGAAGCAGGGGCAGGAGCTCTCGAGCAAAAACTGGACCGGCAGAGAATCGAGACGGGGCGCGGAGATACGAAACCCAACGCTGGTCCCCCAGTGCCACAGATTTCCTGTCTCTGTACGGGACGTGAGACGGTTGGGGGAAGGGCAGCGGGGTCCTTAAACGGCTCCTGAGGAGGAACTTCCCACTCCCACGGGCCTCTCTCTGCTGCTCTATTGGGACAGAGCGAGGAGCAGCCAAGCCTTCCGTTCCATGAGCTTCCTGGTGAGGGCAGCTGTGCCCTGGATCTCTGTATTAAACCTGTATGATATTAAACATGTTACACTAGGCTCAGCTAGGCTGCAATGCCTGGAGCCAGGGGTGGGCTGTGGATAACTATGCATTAAGCCTGTCCATAAGTGTGATACCGACATCCGGATGATTTATGGGTAAAACCAGTAAAGAGGAAAGAGTTAGGCATAACTAGATAAAGTCTGTACTCAGCGGGGCCACTACGTGCCAGTCAGTTACCGTGTTGTGTGAGCCAATCAAATGGCTTGTCTTTCTGCAGCAAAAAGAGTACTACTGGTGTCGAGCTGGTAAGCCTGATAGCCCTGGTTGGCTCCACCCACTCATCCATTCACAAAGCCTCATTCTCCCCACGCTAGATGTCAGCTTTTGGCCCAGAATCAAAGGGGACCCAGAATTGCACCCGGACTCGCGCTCCCACATTTTTCAGATTTTGACATTTCTGTGGAGGCCGCTCCGGCCCCACGCAGCAGCTTAATATAAAAACAGTTGTGCTATTAAAGTGATTGATCAGTCGCAGGCAGCTCAGTGTCTCCAGCAGGCAGGGGAGGGGGGGGGGCAGGGAGATCTCCCACCAGAAACCTCAAAAGATGCAGAGAGCAGGGATTTGGATGGGGTGTTAGAGTGGGGGCTGGGGGGCTGTTACTTACGGTTGTGAAGGCCAAGATTTCTTCCTCTGTCAGATTGTGGACGGGGTTGTTCTTCTGGAAATCTGTGCTGCAAAAGCAGAATATATATGTTAATATGCTGACACGACACAGAAGGCTTATTTCCCCCCTCAAGCACACTTGAGCTGTCCCACCGCCTCAAGTGTACACCAGGGGTGTCAAATTCAATTTCTGGAAGACCGGCGTCTGTGGATCTTTGATTTCTTTCAATCAACCAATTTAAGCCACGGGAAAAAGTATGTGGACTCATTAGCCTATACATTACATAAATTAACCACTTAAGTGCTGAGAAACATTGAAACAGACCCTTGGTCATCTGCCCCGCCCCCCATGACATTTTACCTTCATTGATTTATACATGGTCAAGTGCTATCCCTGTATTCAACGGCAAACCGTCGATATGTAGCGCATTTGAAACAACCATTCTCGCAATGAGAGAAAGCGGTTTTATTTCCCCCAGGTATAACTATTAAGGGCTTCATCCGTATCTTCTGTGAAAGCAATTGATTTAAGCGATCTGGATTTTCGTGATTTCCTTTGATGAGGAATTTTTGCTCGGCTGTCAAGGACGCGGAGCACATTGGAAAGGCTCAACGTCCTCGAAGGGCCTATTCACACCAGCAAACATTCAACGCATCTGGCGGTATTTTCTCCAAACGGCTCCTTTTTTTGAATGCGTTTCAATTGTGCGGTGGAAAACTACAGGCTTACGCAACAAAACCCATGGTGTTCTGATCGATCTGAAATTCACAAGTTGGATAAAGGGGGCAAAAGGCCTCATGGCTTGCAGAGGTGTCCCGTTTTGTGAGCCGCTCGACAGAAGGAAAATCGCTTGCTTGGGCCGCCAGATCTAAAAGAGGTGCTTACCTGAACACACTAACTTTGACTGTGAGACTTGAGGGGTCACCTGACTAGATCCAAGCTTGAGAAGAGAAAAAAGAAGCCCGCAGAAATAAAGGGTTAAACCTGCGAGTCTGTGCGGCGGTGGAGGTGGAAGCCTGAAGTTGGATGGGAGAAGAGTAGGAAAAAAAGCCTCTCCTGAATAGACCACGAAATTGAGATTTATAACGTAATAAAGCAGACCACAGTCTCCAAACATACTCCGCGAGGATCTGCATTAAAAAAATGAATACTATGTTTCCCATTATGGACCGGGGAGGGTGTTTGCTTCATGTTGGGGGCATGGGGTAGGAGTATGTCAGGGGTGTGCAGACGAGGATTATGGGAAAGCGCTGGGGCTCTTTTAAACTAGGCTGTCAGTAGCTGTGAACCAGGCGGTGCCACTTGATTATTCAAACTGAATACAAACAGGTAAAACAGTGCTTCACCTTTCAAAGTACGCTCGTCATACAAATTGGCAGGTGCCAAAAATCGTTTTGTACATGGCAAAATCAACGGGTGGACCAGTCGTACCAGCCCCAAAAACATTTTTGTACATGCCTGCAGTGGTTGTGCATGTGTGAACTGCAAGTTTGAGATTCGATATCTACTCAGCTTTCTCTTTAAAATCAATCTATGTGTTGCTCTTACAGTTTGGGATGTTGGATGTCTGAAGGTTTTGGCCTGCTAATGTAAGCGTGAGCAATATATCTAATGGAAAAAAATGTAAGTGAACTAAAATAATTTAGAGGTCTGGTCGTGCATGCCATGCGTTTATCAAACATCTTTATTATGGCCGTCAGCCTTGTTAGTGACTTAGTGAGTGTGCTTGACACGTCCAACTAAATACTCATTTTCAGTGAAAAGCTGTATTTTTCTTCAGTTTTTCCAAGAAAACCACATATACTGTGTCTGTCCTAATTTAAGATTTCCCAAGCAACACATAAACAAGGCGCATTTCCCCTGAGGTTAGCAACAGGCTGTAACCCAGTCCACAGAGTTTTACAACAATCTTTCAGACTAATAAGAGGAATAAAAGATGAACGTAAGACAGAAAGAAAGACTGTTCTGGCATGAGAAACGCACATCAGTAAACCCACTCGTACAGAAAACCTTAAGTTTGCTGCAACAAAAGGTAATGAATAAGGGCTAGATACAACCTTTCACTCTAGATCAAGCCAGTGGAGTCACTGTCCGCCGGAAAAGCTAAAGCCAATTCTTATTGGCCAGAGCCTCAGGAGCCGAGCAATTGGGGAGTCTGCACTTTGTGGTTAATTTCTTCCAAAATAATCAACTACTACTACCACCACTACCGCTACAACTACTGCACAAAAAAGCAGGACATATTTTCGTTGCCATCTGGGTTTTTCTAGTACACAAAAGGGGCTGTGATGTCACTCGAGTCTCCAGTTTCCTGGTCACAAGCTTGAGGGAGCTGAGATCAGCCTGGGTCGCATTCCCTAAGCTCAATGGGGCAGTGAAGACGTGAGATATGTGCACGGGCTGAAGGGGGTGGGGGGGGGCGTGGGACTGAAATCTTAGGACTCCTACAGTCTCCCTGTATCACACAGACAGTGGGGCGGACATGCCATAAACACACTAGGAAATAAAAGAGAAAGAAAACCGTATTTTGCACACAGAATTAACCAACTATTTTTTTGTTTTTTTTTAAAGCAGTGTTTCCGTTAATATTGAGCATATGCATGGGGGGGGGTTAGTTTTGCTTTTTTTTTTGTTGCATTTTACAAACAGGAGTCAAAGATTACAGAAAATTATATTCAATTTGAGCAATTTACCCCCCCCCCCCTTCCCTTCAAAGAAAAATTGCTCACTCAAGTTCCTTGGGAAAAGCTTTGGAAAGCTTGGGAAAAGATGCAGTGGAAAAAGGGTTGAGATATTCCAGCAAACAAGCCCCCAAACAACAAGCAGCTGCTTGGAGAAATCGCTTGACTTTCACATCCACCTTTGGAACCCCACTAATCAAATCGCTGGATGTCCAGAGTGCGTGGCTAGGCAGCTTTTCCCGCTCATTTGCTACCAACCCCACGGAACGCAGAAGGGCCGCAGCCATTTAGCCCGTCTTTCATACCTAACTCCTGAACACGCACAGAAATACCTTCCGACAACGGGAGCATTTTGTTTAACTGGAGTACAGGTATAGGAGAAGTAAGGTTTAGGTAGAGGTAGAGGTAGAGAGAGAGAGAGAGAAAGACAGAGACTTTGACTTTTAAGGTCTCCTTTAATGCACAGAACGAACAACGAAAGACGAAACCTATATGTTCGCATATTTACAAACCAAACAAAATAATCCACTCATGCCAGAAAAGAAAAAAATAAAATAGAATAAAATTAAAATAAAATTACAAAAAGAAGAGAAAACCATTACCAGAAAACCAAAGGAAAACAACAAATTAGCCATATTACACAAAACCAATGAAAAAAAGGCAAAAACAACCACCGTTACAGGAGAGAGAGAGAGAAAGAGAGAGAGGGAGAGAATTGTTATCATGGTATTGCAGATGAAGATCAAAACCCGTTTATGAAAGATCTGGGCTCAGCAGTTGTGTACAGCTGGTAGGACAGAGTGGGAGTGCCAGTTTACAGCGCACAATAGCATACACCACCCCATTTCTCATTTCAAGTGGTGACAAACTCAAACTGAAACGGGTTTTCATCCACACAAAACACAGTCGCCTACAACACAGAATAGAGACATGACTCTGGCTTTGCTTCACTGCCAGCTAGAGTGGGGGGAAGACTGTCTTCCGTAGGACAGTAGCTAATCAATCTTGAGCAATTAGTCAATTCAATTAGATCGCAGGCGGTCCAGAGTAATTATGTTTGTTAATTATTCCGCGCATGGGAGTTAGAGAATCCTTTTTTTACGGTGAGAAAGAGCGGTGACAAGCTCAACGATGAGGCTCCCTCCTCGTACAAACCCCGTCTCAGCACCTCCGCTGACCTCTTTAGAGGACAGCAAACAAACAGCAGTGTGGAAAACGGAGCACGTTCGATCAGGTCAATAAGATCTTACTTGGCAAAAGTCATTTTTGGCCTGCACTTAGGGACCGGGAATAAAATATCGATCGACGGTGCCTTTCAAAAAGCCGTTGAGCCAGGTGACTGAGCTCAGTGACCCGTTTGAATGTTGCACAACTGGAGTTGTGGGTAAAGTTGATGACTGGTGGTGGGAGGGGCAGTGGGTGCCCTGTGTTCTCATTGGAGGAATGTCACACCTCATACAGTAGTACCAGTGTAGCACAAAAGATGCCCAGCAATTTATTAGCCCTATTTCTGTCAAAAAATAAACAATCAGATGGCATATTTGTGTACATTAAACAATAAATATTATTTTATACTTTTTATTTTAATTATTTGTGATTCTCATATCCTCAATAATATTATTCAACTTCCATGGTTTTTCTTTATTTTTTGGGTGGGCAGCTAATAAGGACATAGGGGAACAGACAGTACATGAGCCAATGACAAGATATGCCACAGGTCATACTGTGTGAGAGAGGCTGAGATTCTCTCTCTCTCACTCGCACGCACGCACGCACGCACGCACGCGCACAAACACGCACCCGAAGCAGGGGTGGGAACACAGCTTTATACCCCCGTCTCCCACAGGGCTGGGGCCCCACCTGGCTCACCCAGGGGCCCACCCGGCTGGCTTAACGCGGGAGCACAAAGAGAGCTAATGCAGGGGCCTACCCGGCTCGCTTAACGCGGGAGCACAAAGAGAGCTAATGCAGGGGCCTACCCGGCTCGCTTAATGCGGGAGCACAAAGAGAGTTAATGCAGGGGCCTACCCGGCTCGCTTAACGCGGGAGCACAAAGAGAGCTAATGCAGGGGCCTACCCAGCTGGCTTAACGCGGGAGCACAAAGAGAGCTAATGCAGGGGCCTACCCGGCTCGCTTAACGCGGGAGCACAAAGAGAGCTAATGCAGGGGCCTACCCGGCTCGCTTAACGCGGGAGCACAAAGAGAGCTAATGCAGGGGCCTACCCGGCTCGCTTAACGCGGGAGCACAAAGAGAGCTAATGCAGGGGCCTACCCGGCTCGCTTAACGCGGGAGCACAAAGAGAGCTAATGCAGGGGCCTACCCGGCTCGCTTAACGCGGGAGCACAAAGAGAGCTAATGCAGGGGCCTACCCGGCTGGCTTAACGCGGGAGCACAAAGAGAGCTAATGCAGGGACCTACCCGGCTCGCTTAACGCGGGAGCACAAAGAGAGCTAATGCAGGGGCCTACCCGGCTGGCTTAACGCGGGAGCACAAAGAGAGCTAATGCAGGGGCCTACCCGGCTCGCTTAACGCGGGAGCACAAAGAGAGCTAATGCAGGGGCCTACCCGGCTCGCTTAACGCGGGAGCACAAAGAGAGCTAATGCAGGGGCCCACCCGGCTCGCTTAACGCGGGAGCACAAAGAGAGCTAATGCAGGGGCCCACCCGGCTGGCTTAACGCGGGAGCACAAAGAGAGCTAATGCAGGGGCCTACCCGGCTCGCTTAACGCGGGAGCACAAAGAGAGCTAATGCAGGGGCCTACCCAGCTGGCTTAACGCGGGAGCACAAAGAGAGCTAATGCAGGGGCCCACCCGGCTCGCTTAACGCGGGAGCACAAAGAGAGCTAATGCAGGGGCCTACCCGGCTGGCTTAACGCGGGAGCACAAAGAGAGCTAATGCAGGGGCCCACCCGGCTCGCTTAACGCGGGAGCACAAAGAGAGCTAATGCAGGGGCCTACCCGGCTCGCTTAACGCAGGAGCACAAAGAGAGCTAATGCAGGGGCCTACCCGGCTCGCTTAACGCAGGAGCACAAAGAGAGCTAATGCAGGGGCCCACCCGGCTGGCTTAACGCGGGAGCACAAAGAGAGCTAATGCAGGGGCCTACCCGGCTCGCTTAACGCGGGAGCACAAAGAGAGCTAATGCAGGGGCCTACCCGGCTGGCTTAACGCGGGAGCACAAAGAGAGCTAATGCAGGGGCCTACCCGGCTCGCTTAACGCGGGAGCACAAAGAGAGCTAATGAGGCCAGACCACACCACGAGGCCTCTCCGTCTCTCACCATCTACGACCACTGGCCGACAGAAAACTCCCTCAACCTTCAAACTCCTGTGAGCGACCGCCAGACACCGCGCTTCCACAGCCTGATAGGTCTAATCTGTCCTGACGCCTTACAAGCAAACAAAAAATATATATAGACTTGATGAAGAACAGAAAGCGACATCCTCTACTCATAAAATAAAAAATTGGCATTCAATGGTTAACACCGTGTAAAAATCCTAATTATAGAGCAACAGCAATGTTGATCATCAAAGAAGCAATAATATCAATGATATACCATTAACGGCAAGAAAAAGTATACAGTATATGATGAACTCTGTGCTAAGAGCCAAGACATCTGGGAGGGGAAAAGGCATATCAAAGTTTACTGGTAAGTTTTAATTTATCTCTTTTTCAGTTGGAAAGGCGATTCCAAAGGCACTGCAGAAACCATACTCGTAAAACGTTTGGCCAGGGCCCTGACAACCAGGCTTAAAAAATGAATCCTCCACTCGCGCTAGCAGCAGACTCTAAAAACAGTTTATAATAAAGTGGTCGGGCCAGCAAGCCCCAGACACGCAGACACCATGTTTCCAGTTGGCACAGTCGTAAAGGGGACAGGGCCGCGCGCGGATAGGCTGTTTACCAGAGGCTCTTCCCGATGTTCAGGGCCCACGGCCTTGACGGGCCACCTTCAGCTGACCTTTTCAAACTTGCCCGGTGGTCTGTGCAGCAGGTGTTGCTTACATCAAAGATCCAAACGACCTGATATGTAAGGTGATATTGCGACTTGTTTATGCATTGTGCTGATGGCAGTCGTAATGTTACATAGATACAGATGATCGCCCAAAATCATCTTTGCATTTGTAACCTCAATTACCACCCTCTAGGCCACTGGTTCCCAAACTCGGTCCTCTGGGACCCCTGTGTATGCTGGTTTTCGTTCCAACCACAATTGCAATCCCAAAATCCTAACAAGCTGTTAATTTTTCTTAATTAGGTGCTTTTCATGTTTAGAGGGATTATTTACCCTCTTAAGCCACATCATGTCAGAAATAGCTATGCATGCCATGAAGAATAAAAATTCCTGTGCTCCTAATGTGCTTATTGGGCTATATTGCAAATAGGTAACATTTTTTTTAAACTGATCAAATTAAAGACTGGGGTGAATCAATTGGCTCCTAATTAGGTAGTTGAAAACGTGAGTTTTTAAGTTCCCTCATCAAGTTTTTCTTAAATGTATTAACACTGCACGTTTGGCTCGTTATCATTTTCTTTGTCTTTTTTGCATTATTTATCAAATGGTTAGTTTTAGTGGCCATATATCCACAATTTCACCAATTGGGAGCCTATTGATTCACCTCAGTCTTTAATTTTATTTAATAAAATAAAATAAATTTGGTCAGTTAAAAAATGTTTTGTTTTTTTTTTGCCCCTTTTTGTAATTATTTGCAATATAGCACAATGAGAATATTGTACTTTTATTATTCATGACATGCATAGCTATTGCTAACATAATGTGGTTTAAGAGGGTAAATAATCCCTCTAAATATGACAAACACCTAATTAAGAACAATTGACATCTTGTTAAAATTCCAGGATTGCAATTGTGGTTGGAACGAAAACCAGCATACACAGTGGTCCCCGAGGACCGAGTTTGGGAACCACTGCTCTAGGCTACCAGTTGCAACAAGCCTCTCTTCCGATAGGCTCTTGCTTTTCCGTATTGCTTTTTTGACACAAAAGTAAAACAGTGGACTCCTTAGTGAATATTCGGAATTGGGGAGGAATAAATTAGGGCGAGGTTTAAAAACATGAATAAAAACCTTTAATGCTGAATGCTGTAGCTGCTACTTCGGATGCTACCTGGCTAGAGCAAGCATTAGCAGTTCAGGGTTCTCCCCAGAATGTTTTCAGGGTGGTGCCCATGCCCTCGGGGGGCGCTTAGAATAGAGGGTCATATAAAAAATAAAAAAGTTCTGTAAGACAGTAAATGTTTGGTTCGCAGCGCGTGTTAAACAGAAAGTCCTATACAAAGGAAAGAGGAAGGTTTTTCCAACCTTGACAAAGTAAGCAGTGATACTTTTCTGATTAGAACGGCTAAAAGATACAGGTGACGTGCTATTATTTCAGTTATTACAGGGAACAGTGGTGCACGGCCTCGGTTGCACTCTTCGGGGAGAACCCTGCAGTTGGGTGTAGCTACACGCTCGGCGGACGCGGGCTCTTACCACACTCCCAGGATGACGGCCTGCTCTTCCGCACTCAGGTCGGGCAGCTGGTGCTCCTCGGGCTGGGCCAGGTTCATGCTGTCCAGCACCGTGTCGTCTCCCAGGTCGTGGTCCTATGGGAGCACAAACGCACAACAGCTCAGCTGGCGCCATGACCCAGAATGCATTACACCAAAGTGGCGCCAACTCCAGGTACCACCCACCAGGGCCCATGAGCTTTGCTTCTCTTTATCTGAGAAATTAAATCTGCTCGGACAGGAAGTCGCTTCACACCTGGTGTAATGAGGTATATTTGGGCCTGTATGCCTGAGTGCACACACATTCACCTTTCCTGACCCCCCATTTACCGCCTGCCCCCCCACCCCCCACCCCAGTTGGAGAAAAGCCTTCACCTTGTCACATAATGGGAATGTCACTAAGCCATTTTGTTTACTTTCCAACATGAATATTTCAGGAGAAAAGCCAAAGGCTACGTTGTGTACATACACACACATGAGCTTCAACCAATTTTGTGCCACAGAACGTGTGTAAACAGTTGCGTTTTGTGCATTTATGGAATGGAAATTCTGAAAACATGCCCTGCAGGGCAAACTCCTCAATCAGTAATAACAGAAAGGGCTGGCCTGCATGCCAAGTACTGTCACGCCAGGCTAGGCTGAGAGAAGGAAAAGGTTTGCTGTGAATCACTTGGGAGTTAAACATATTTCTTGGAGCAAGCCCGGATAGAGGATACCAGCGGCCAAGCGCCAGAGGTGTCAGTCCAAGGCATAGGCAGCATATATGTAGGTGTAGGGCCAAAAACCAGGTGAGCCTTTTAGAGGGGTCAAATTATTTGGCCATTTTCTTTACCAGATTGGAAACTTCCAACATCAATGGTATGGATCAAAAATTGATTCCAGGAGAAAAATAAAAAATAAATTTAAAAAAACTTCAAACAGGACTACTTTTACAAACATATAAATTGTTTGCTGACAAATTATTGATGGATTAACCATTAAGCCCAGTTGCCCGGCACATGCACATTAATATCAATTTGAACATAATTATGGACTCCTGCATGACAATTTTCAAAAGTTAATTTCCGGCTCCAATTTTGTGCAAAATGTTTTACATGCATGTAAGGCTGAATAGGACTAAAGAAGAATATTGATTATTTTATTCAGAGACAAAGTTCCCTTTGAAAAATGGCTATAATTACAACTTACAATTTCAAACAGTCCCATCTGACCGCAATCCTAAGAAGTCTCCATTTCCAAAAAAAACAAAAACCCAGTTTTATATTAGACTTCACTTTTCAGAAGATATAATTGTGCAATAACATCCTCGTTAATTAGATTCCATAAGGTTCCTCATATATATAGATTTCCTCATATAGGTTCCTCATATATATAGATTTCCTCATGTAGGTTCCTCATATATACATTATAAGATACTCTAAATACTGTCATATTTTAGTATCCGTAACAGCAGATTTTGCTATATGGTGTGGCTGACTATTATATTATTATTTTTATATTACTTATTTATTTTTTAGTTCTTCATGCCTGGATTTTGTTAATAAAATCTGGTATTGTGAAATTACCCCCACTCCCTCCTATTAATTGCCATAAGCCACCTACTGTAAGCTGTATTTGAAGAGAGAACAAGTGTGTCAATTTGTAGACAATCCGTGCATGCCCTTATGATTATTTGGCCAATTGGCATAAAAGTTGAACTTGAGCTGCCTTAAATAGGAGGGGGGGAGGGGGTAAATCCTAAATACAACCAAATAATAATCCGTTTTAAGCATTTTTAGACCACAGGCATAGTTCAAAGCAAAGCTCCCCAGCATGATTAAGCAAATGGCTCTTCAACACACTACTCCTGCAGTAATGAACAAACACAGCTTCCATTAATACTTCCTGTCATTCGGTCAGATGTGAGAATAATAGATGGAGGAATATAGTAGACTGCCAGTGACTGTAGGCAGGTACACTCAGGAGCTCATTACAGCCATCAGGACACAGTGCTCTATGGACTATCAGTGAAGACCGGAGGAGCTTATGCTGAGGTAATGTCCAAACCTGACCCATTCACAGCCTGTAGATCCCTCAGTCGGCTCCCTGTGTTTTTACATAGGCCCTCAGAGACAGGGCCTAGTCTGATCTAGGGGAAAAATTTATAAAAATAAATAATATAAAATTTACTATTATTAAAATAGTAAAAATCTTTCCCAGAAGAATTGAGCTGAGCAACTGGTGAAATATTAGACAATGAACGAGCCGAAACAAGCAGGAGGATGGGGATGGGGAAGGGGGGGTGGGGGGGAGTGTGTGTGTGTGTGTGAGAGAGAAACAGAGAGAGAGAAAGAGACTGTGTGTGTGACAGGAATAACACACACACACACACACACACATCTGTAAAGTCGGTTTGTCCGAGCCTCTCAGCAGCACCTCATCTCACATCAGGAGGGCAGGGTGGCCCTGCCAGGGCCAAACATGCTCGGGGTTTGTAAGCTTTCATTACCCTGGTGTTAAAGCGGCCCGCCCCGCTGCAAAACAGCCACTCCGTCTTGTGTCCCTGACATTCCGGCTATGGCGGGGTTAGCAGCTGGATGCTCCACTGCTGCCGCTGCTCAGTCAAGCGTAAATACATTATCGTCTGACCGACCTACCTTTCCCACCCTGCCCACACCAGGAAGCAGGCCGGGGGGACACATCGAACAGCCACAGGCTCGACATTTTGGGGCCACCATTCCAAAATGAGCAGTTTTCGCTACCTTGCTTGGTGGGGTTACCACTTTCCCTTACTTTTTTAGTATGGGCATAAATGCCAGTAAATATAAATAAAAAGATAGGAACTGAAGACTGAAGAGAGGAACGGTATTTCCGTGCACATTTCAGTCAGTTGACAGATTAAATAATGTCAGCTAGCTAGCTATGCTATGCTGGTGCTCCTGCCTCTCTTGGCCGATACAACATTGCCCCGAGCAACACCTAATGTTAGAACTGAGTTGAAATGTAACCTACATGTAGGCATAGAGTCTAAAAAAATAAATACAGCTGAAGTGGGAAAGCCACAATACCAATTAATTATCACCCCACCATGTCCAAACTAAAACATAATGACAAAACAAACAGTTTGGCTAACAGTTTGACCCATCAGTGGTGAAGCCACAGACTCTGCTCGCAAAGGCACCATATAGGAGGGCCGATAAAGCTTTTCTCCACATTCATGTATGGGTTAAAGAAACCCGTGCAAATTTAAATCTATTATCCAATAAGGGCGTTTTCTTGTGTTTTTACTGGTAAGGTTTAATTTCACCATCACCTCTGGTTCATTCATTGCCGTTTTTGTTGCCTGACTAAATGAGGCATCTGTGGAGAAACGCACACAACCTGCTTGATTGTTTGTTTTTTTTAGAAGAGTGAAGACAGAAATATGCGTGGGTCTGAGAAATCGATCTGCACTACTACCAGTTCAACCGGCAGTTAAAAATGAAATTTTCAACGCACCATTTTTAATAACCTCACATTTACCCAGGTGTCTGAGTCTGATTGGCACTTTGCCATTATGTTTTTTTCCAGGGGTCCAACCCGATACATTCCTCCAAGCTCACCTTGCCAGCTCGAATGAGACCTCCAATCTCAGTCGAGTATCAAACAATTACCCTTCCCCATTATAATCTCACACAGTGCTCTTTCAGTGAAGACCTGCCACAAGCCTGCCATCCTTAACTCTGCCTTCCAAAAAGGAAAGCGCCAGGAAGCCCACGGTAACGCCTGGAATAAGTGTCACAAATACACTTTAAAGCACAAGTCTGTTCCAAACCCACAGTCATAACTTCTCTCTCAGTCAAGTTTCTGCTCGGCTCATTGCGAGTCAATCCCCATTTATACCCCAAAGCGTAAAAAACTATTATACAGCGACCGCATTCCTTTCACATACCTCAAAACCAAGCACGCAAGCCAACACTTACAGCCAAAAAGTGTTAGCATTGTGGTTTTAAAAGCATCCGAGGCATTAACAAGGTGTATCACTATGTCGCTGCTGATTTACCATGAAGGATAGGATGTGCTTGCTCTAAGGATTTATTTCAATCTGCCTTTTGGGAAACAAGTTCAACATACTGATCAAAAATAGGTTGACAATGCAAAAATCACAAAGCCGCTAAAAGCGTTTTGCGAACATAAACAAACCTGAGATGCCGACAGAGGTGTTTTTAAAATGGTGGAATATTTATTCTGGCGTTACGCAACAGACACAAATGTCTCTTTTATTGGGTCTCGTACCCCTGAGAGGACGGCCAGGTTCTGCACACTCAGTGGAAAGTGTCTGTGTGACCCTGAAAAGGACAACACAGCCCAATCTTATCAAACCCCATCGGGCCAATCAATCCCCATCAGTGCAATCAGACCTCATCAGTGCAATCAAACCCCACTGCCCAATCAAACCCCATCAAGTCCAATCAAACCCCATCAGGCCCAATCGAACCCCATCAGGTCCAATCGAACCCCATCAGGTCCAATCAAACCCCATCAGGTCCAATCAAACCCCATCAGGTCCAATCAAACCCCATCAGGTCCAATCAAACCCTATCAGCAAACAGGCAGAACATTCGTTCAGCCTTCCATACAGCTCCTGCACTGACTTTTTACTTCCCAGACAGGAAGTCAATAGTGTCCTCAAGTCGAGGGATTTACAAATACATGCCCACCCTAACTCCCCATATAAAGAAATTATCAGTAGTTACGAAACACAGAAGCCCCCTCCCACACACACACAGGCACACACAGGCACACACACACACACACACACACCGACACAAAGTGTGGAGGATAAACTTCTTTGGGCTGGGAGCATTCTGGCCCACCATGCACAGAACCCCTCTGACCAATCCTTGAAACCGCACCCTAGTTCCGGCCCACCACTACAAGGTGTGGGTTTACAGGATGCGTCACCTGGGGTCAAATTGCGTCTCTGGATACAGAGAGGTGGTCGGACGGCGAGCATTGTGGGACGTCCTGCAAAAGCACCTGCACCGTTTGTCCCTCTCTCTCAGATACTGGAGACGCCCAATAAAGAGCTAGCGACAGGAGCTAAAGAATGCTGAAGTGAATCCCCAGCATCCAACCCCAATCCTTCTCGGAGCTGACTGGGAGAGAAGAAACACGAAAACGAGAAACGGGTCGACTGCCCAGATATTTTCCACCCGGCTACAAGTCTTTAAGTGCCACAGCGCATTAGATCATTGCTAGATGAAAAGCGCAGTTCACCCTCTGGTGGTGACTTTGGAGTACTACATTGGTTTTGCCCCAAAAGCTTGGGGGGAAACGGTTGGTTACCTTGGGTAAGCTTTCCCGGGGGCTGGGCGCTGGGGTGACGCTTGCCTCAAGGAGCGGGACGCCCTCCTTGCGCCGGACGTCAAGGATGAGCTGAGCCAGGAAGCTGTCCTGATACCGCGTGCGTTTCCCCAGAGCACCTGCATAGAAGAAAGGACCCAGTTATTTATCAGCTCCCAGGGTGGCCTGGCCAATTTCAACACTGAAAACAAATTTTAAAAAAAGAAAGAGAAGTCTCTGTTCCTTCTCCGCTGCTCAGAGCTAGCAACCCTCATTCCAATCTAAACAATAAACAACAGTCCCAACCAGAAAATGCTGCGCTTTCATTTCGACCGGTTATAAAATTTGAGCGGTGCCATCCAGAACACAGGAGTCGCCGGCCTGCAATAGTGCCAGCCTGTCGTCTACCGCTCTGCAATTATTCTCTGTGAATAAGGAAGTTCAAGTTTTCACTTTGGCACACCGATTCATCAAAGTTTCCCATTTTAATGAGGCAGAGTGCACCTGTATGTGTACTGAACCGCTATGAGCAGGATCTGGGCTGTTACCCATAATCCTCCACTGAAAACCAGCTTGGTTGGTTTTAGGTTCGGAACGTTCAAACTGTCCTCCGTGAAAACATAACGGCTAACATCAAATGCCAAATCCATGAGGACTAGGCCAGTATCATTAGTTAAGGACCGCCGGTTTAGTGGAGTCGGCATCCGCGCATGTACCCCTGGGGACCACAGGGTGGCGCCGTAAAGGCGAGGAGTGGATAGCGCGGGACAATTAGGCCCCCGTCCTCAGCGGCAGGCAGAGGGACGCTAGCAGACCCCCCCTGCCCTCCGCCATGTTTTTTTTTTTTAAACGCAGCTCTACGCCGTCCTTTATTTGCTGCGATTCCTCCGAGGACAGCCTGAAGCCGAGGTTGTCCTCATTAGCCAGCCTTCCTGATATAAAAAAAATTATAAAAATAAATAATGAAAAATAAACCTGCCACAGGACTTTCCCGGGGAAAGCGGAGTCCGTCCTTTCATTTGGTGATGCTCTATGTATTTACTGCTGTGCTATGCAGGCTGGTTGAGGCGATCAATCACGGTGTGGAGAAATTGGAGTCGGATTAGGTTCAGTAAAGCAGCTCTTGCTCCCAGGCTCCCCCATGTGTTACGGGGGGCTTTGATGCCTTTCTGCTCCGGGAGGCGCGCGCTCAATAAGCAGGCAGGGCCACATCCATTATGTAAAGAGCTCCACCGAACAGGACCCCCGCACGCAAAAAATAGCACAGGCGTTCACCGCCACCTGCCCTTCGCAGGCGTGTGATGCCCGTCGGCTCCGTGTGTGTGTGTGTGTGTGTGTGTGTGTGTGGGGGCGGGGGGGTGTTCACACCTGTCACATTAATATCCAATCGGGACAGCTCCTGTGCCTGCTGAAAGTGCTCCTTGGCGGGCCGGTACTCGTAATAGGTCAGGCAGGTGTAGCCGCACTCCAGGCGGAACTGGATGGCCAGGTTCCTGTGGGTCTCGCTGCCGAAGAGGGCCTCAGTCTTCAGCACTGGAATAAAGAGGAATGAATGGGGTTATTATACTTCCTCATCGTTATACTCAGCCGTTATCCAATCCAACATGAAAACACTCATCTTACCCTCATATTTTATGATTAAATTTTTTTTTTTTAAAGTATACATAAAAACTGCATATGGCATTCGGTCCGATGGTACTGGTGGAGAGAGCACACGCACCTGGGTTCTGTTAACTAATGAGCCCAGGTGCTTAAATGTGTGCTCCTCTCCACGGTACGGGGCCGAGACCGGGAGCGAATCCATTTAGGTTTGCGGGAGTGCGTTTGTGAGAGCACTAAAGACAAAGTGAAAGTAAACGCAGCTGAAAAGCTGGCCCGCTGGAGAGCGGAGAAGCTGAAAGCTTCTGCTATGTTCGGTTTGTTTTGTCTTTGTTGTTTTAGTTTATTGTTGTTGCCCGGACCTGCGAGGGGGAGGGTTCGTTTATTTGTTTTTGTGTCGGTCCGGGTGCGCTCTCTCAAATTACAGTGAAAACCCGTATCTCCCTGCCAGGGGTGCCACACGGCTCGTGACAGTGCAAAGTACATTTTTAAAGAGAGTCTTCAAACCCAGTCTCTCCACAAGGAACTCTCTTCCTTCTAGGGGTGAAGTATCATGGTTATAAAACTTATCATTTTTATTTTTTAACATATTATTGACATTTCTTTTTCCACCAATATTTATTTCCCCCAGATGGAGATGACCATACTGACCACCTTTAAAAATTGCTACTTATTTTTGACTGCAGCAAAGCTTTGCACCTTCGACCACACTGAATCGCATCAAACTGCCTAATATCTGAGGAAACCCTCCCCCATACCGTATCGAAGGTTCAGACTCGTAGCCGCAGCAACACAAGACACACCCACCATCCCCCGCCCTGCCGCCCGACGTCCACATTAACGCCGCACGCCCGCGCGCCACTTTCCCTTGGTGTGTACGGCCCACTGCCGAGCGCGGGAGGCCTTCAGGTGACGTGCTGAGAGGCAAGCTGTAAAGGCATATTTGAGCCGTCCTTCGCTACCTGTCCGATAAGATTATTAGTTGCTTCCTGTGAAGGCCGCACGGAAACGTGTCTTCGTTGACACCGGCACATGTGTAATGTAATTTACAAGGCTGCGAGAGTGCGCTTACAATTTGGTTTTTATGAGCCTGCCGCACGGGGGGAGGGTATATTTACAGTGTTCCGTTGGTCACCTTCAGTAGTGATTTCAAGGGTGAATGTATTTTTCGTTTCTGGGGGGGGGGGGGGTTGTGACAAAAAACACAATTTAACACCATCTGGGAGTCGGCATCCATATGCAGTTGCTGCTTATTGCTCTCTAGGTAAAGTCCAAGACGTCAGGTGAGGCGAATTAACTGTGCGGCCAGCTGCTTTCACTGATCAATTAAAACCCATCAGACTCTCCATGACCTGGGCTGCAGGCCTGCAATAAAAGAACGGCCTTACCCTCATACAAAACTGAAAGTACTGACATTGCAATGCTGCCGAACATCGCATGGCAGAATGCAGCGAGACGGAACACTACCCGAGTAGCAGCGACGCATTTCAGAATGCATCAAATCTGCCACAAATTAACGCGTTCCCACAAGCCTTTTCACCTTGCGTCTTGGCTTTTATTTCCAAGTCTGTTGAGTGTTCTTTCTCAGGTCCATTTTGGCCAGTTTGGCACCTTAATCACGACCAATTCCTGATGCATCTCAGCTTTTTACTGGGAATAATGTTGTGGAATTTGTGCAGTGGAGGTTCAGTCTCAGCACTCATACAAATCACAGGCAGCAATACATTTGCAAGGCCGCCGATTACTGCCATGTACTGCAGTGCTCGGAATAAAAAAAAATGTAAATAAATGAATAAATAAAAGGATTCGGTGTACTCTTGCCAACCCTCTGGTTTGAGTACAGACGGGGGCGTTTGTCACACGGTCCTGGGTCCCGCGAGGATCCCACTTTGACAGTCTAATCTCTGAGCTCTGGAGAAGCCCCACCCCTCACCCCCACCAATTTTAATGGCTTTAATACCAGCAAAGGCCCGATTCAGGAATGAATCACATTGTGCAATCAGCGGTGCTACAGGCCTGGGGACCTGCGCAGCATCATCTGCGCGCATGCTTTATGGGAGCAGCCATGCAGCGAGATGCGCGCTGGTAATGAAAGAGCATGCCAGGACCGGCCCGGGGTTTAGTATGCACTGCGGACCTTCTGTCGGATGGCTGCACAGAGCTCTACGCGGAGGAAACCGCATCGATAGATCGTCACGATGCGGAGATACGGTCCCGCGCATTCAACACCGCCCCCCACCAGAGGACGTGTGTAAAACGCATTCGCCGGTTAAAGCTGCGCATTTGCCTGCCGTTGACGAGCGCCTTGCAGTCTCGCCGGGGAAGGTGCCGGTGCTATTCTAGTTTCCACGGCAGCCAAACGCCTCAACACCCCAGTGCGTTTCAGGTGCCGAGGCGGCCGGGCGTAAGTGGTGAAAGATCACGTTCGGCGACGGCTGTTCATTCTAGTCCCTCAACGGGGTACAGGAAGGATTTGCTCAAGGTCACATTAAGAGAGTTTTTCTTCAAGGCGCGCTGTCAAATACGGACCTTTGACGAAGAAGGGATGGCATTTACAACAGGTTCCCCTCGTCAGGCGGGGAGCTGGAAGGTTGACACAAAATATATTTTTCATGTTTGTGAACTTAAAATGGCCAGCTCACTTGGTCACGTATCTCAGCTGAAGACATTTTCTTTAGAGTACATCCCCAAAGGCCGAGAGAGGGAACAAGGTAAGCCCACCAAAAGGCACCCAGGCCCAGGGGAACCAGAGACCCCTGAGCCCCTGCAGCTGAGTGTGGTGACACGGTTTAGCACTCTCTCTGTGAATACCCAGAGGTGAGAAACACAAAGACTCCTCCACAGCGTCTGACATTTATGCGGGTATGTGTGTGACATTTAGCCACCATGGCCAACAACACCGCTTCCCCTCGCCGCCCTCCAGGTTTTATCCTTGAGCGTAGACCCGGCCGTTCTGGCACTGTAGGCTATGTGTGCGCACACGGACTGCGCAGCTGTTGTAGGTCATAGGTCTGGGGCGGGGCTCTATACTGTCCCTCTGCTGATGTCAGCAGAGCCCTTCCCTTGACCCAAAACGTTCCTGCGACATTCCCGCAACATTGCTGCGCTGTTTGTGTGCGCGGGCTGACGTCAGCCTGCAGTGACAGATGGGTAGGTCTCTGCCTTGCCATGCAAAATGTCACACACAAAAAAACAAACACAGCGTTCTGTGTAATCTCTGCAGGGTGGACAGGTCTTACGGTTGCGGTCGTAGCCAGAGTGCTTGTTTTTAAATGACCTCTGTGGCTACGAGGCTTCACATCCTCTGTGTTTCGGACCGTCAGCAGAGCCACGCAGGCGGAAATCACTCTGCGCTATAAAACGCAACATGGAGGACGAGAAAGGATCCTTGAAATATGGTTGGGACAGACACCTGCACGGGTTCTTATGGCGATATTAAAGCTAACAGACCTTTGAATCAGTTGCTTATGGAGACTCGCAAGTGACGTATTCACCCAAGACACTTGTTCTTAAGTGAAATTAAATGATGCACCAAGTGCAGCGTTTAATTTATGACTGAGAATGACGCCGGAAGTGCATATAATATTTCAGTTTTTCCCCCTCACACATGCATTTTTTTGATCCACCTCAACTCTTACAAAAACCCACCAGTGGTATTGGGAGTCGGACCACTGCTAGGTTAAGAGTAGCAGCCAGACGTGCAAACAATCAAATAATCCGACAGAAACAACAAACATGCTTCAATACACAGGCAGTGGTGCAGTGACCATGAGATTAAAACTAAAAAACATGTAAAAACAAGAGAAAGCTTTAGGGGGCCTTAGATTACCTCACCCTTTAAGGGCTTTTACACAGCTAAGGCTGGGCCATATTACACAGCCAGCTACACAGCATTGCTATTCAAGTGTGATTTCACTCCCACCCCTGTCAAAGAGTTGTGAAGGAAGCTGTAGGTTACTGTAAATTGTACTGTAAATTTTACACAAATTTTCAGAGGAGCAGCACAGGCTTGATCTGCAATGATTTTCCAGAAAAGTCACCAAGAATTTAATATTTCAGATATAGAACTGGGATAAAGTACCTTCTAGTTTTCAAATGGTTCTTCACTGATCCATGGAGTGGGGCACATGGGTGGGTGATTGAAAATTACATTCTGGTTGTGACCAAAAAAGGTGGAAACACTTGAGCAAAAGAGAGATGCAAAGTATTTTGAAAGCAGATGTTTCACAGGTGCGGTTCCAAAGTTATCGAAGCAATCCATCCTAGTTAACATTCCATCATGTTTAACGTCACAGGCAAAAATGCTGGACAGGCTTGGTTGCCTATAATTATGGCGAGATGTCAAGGCCTTGGTGACGTCAGCGATGAAGACATCTCAACTTGCTGAGGAACCGTGTCAAAGGTGATGTTGGCATGGAACTCTGGGCAAAGACATCACCAACAAGGGGCAGCTGTGGTCAGAAGCACCAACTCCAGCAACAACAAAATCTGTCGAAATGCAGACGGGCCAAAAGAAATGGGAAGATGGGACGAGCTCCACTGCATCCACCGACACATTTGGGGTTACCCTACAGCGGTGGTCCCCAACCTTGTTCCTGGAAATCTACAGTCCTGTAGGTTTTCACTCAAACCCTAACGAAGCACACCTCATTCAACAGCGAGAGATCTCATTGAGCTGCCAATTAGTAGAATCAGGTGTACCAAATTACGGTTGAAATGAAAACCTACAGGACGGTAGGTCTCCAGGAAAAGGGTTGAGGACCACTACCTAACGGTACGAACAATGGCGGTTTCTTACGGCATTAATACGTCCTGTGCTTGTGAAACAGCTACACACCGTGTGTAGCGCTCAAGTTCCTTTTCAGAATTCCGGAATCCGCTCTCTCCACAAGGGCTGTGTCCTGCCGGTGTCAGTGCAGGGAGAGAGATTTCCACCTCCCCACCCAACCTTTTCTTCCTGCCGTCACACCCCCAGTCCGGGCCCGATAATTATCTCATTAACTGAATCGATGGAGGAGCGGAGAGGAGAAAACAGGGCTATATGTCACAGTGGCTCGGAGATTCGCCTCTCCCGCTCGATTTGCAACTCCCACCACAACATCATCTTGGCTCTCTCTTCCCTCAGGCTGGCTAGAGCCTCCCCCCACAAAGAGATTACTGTTTAGCCGAGGCTATACAGTAGAGCTCTGGTTTCCTGCCCCTGACGTTAGTTCTGGAAGGTTCTAAAATGGCCCCCAACCATCATTACGCTGCGTTCTCACATCGAGCAACTTTGGTCGCCCAGTTGCCGGAAGTCCATTCATTCTCTATGAAGCTGAGCGACGGTCAGCGACCTGAGCAACTAGGCAACTGAGCAACCAAAATCGGCCGATAAATGTTGCCCGCAGTTTAACTTTTTCGCCGACATCGGCCGTAACAGCCAATCAGAGTTCCGCGCTTCATATTTCTCCAACCGACACGAAACCATTTTGTGAATAATTGTTCCGTAACCTACGTAATATTGCCTATCAAACTAAGCTAGGCGAAATAGGGTTAGCAGCGGTAACAACAGTGAATAATTTATATATTATCATTGTA
The DNA here is from genome assembly GCA_029718625.1 of Synaphobranchus kaupii. NCBI lineage: Eukaryota > Metazoa > Chordata > Actinopteri > Anguilliformes > Synaphobranchidae > Synaphobranchus > Synaphobranchus kaupii. The sequence goes on from CM056380.1 coordinate 42,900,347, forward strand.
TAATTATCAGTGTCATAACATAACCTTAAAGGATATATGTGGCTTGTTCTACCAATATCACATTGAGCCCAAACTACATGTTGAGTTTTATCTCTATCTATCTATCTCTTAGATATAGCCTATCGCTAGCTAGCGAGAACACATAATTATCAGTGTCATGACATAACTATAAAGAATAGGCTGCATCGCTACTGCCGTTGTTTCTCTTCATCAAAAAATTGTAGCTGCACGAGCTGACTTGGATGACACAACGGGAAGCTCTTGCCCCGCCCCCAGCCTAGTAGACTTGACCGACCCAGCAACCAAGTTGCTCGTTGTGAGAACGCGGCGTTAGAGTCAAGTGATACACAGGTGTTAGAGTAGCAACAAATGCCAATCAAGTAAACCTGGAACTGTTTTGTGCAGAAAATGCAAATGTAAGGGTCATATATCCCTAGGAAAACCAAGGTAAACAGTACAGCCAAGGTAAAGAACACGCAGTGGAGCGTGCCACTTCCAGTCCGGAGGATGAACAGAGATGCAGGCGAAAGGTCCCTTTCCTAGAAATAACGAGCGCCGCTGCCACTTTCTCTCGATCCTGGGCCAATTGGGTAAATCGGGTCCCAGTCCCTAAATATAGAGCAACTATGAATGCCAGAGTGGCAATCCAAGAGTACAATGAAACATTTTTACACAGCTTCTTGGGAGGTTCCTATCTGGTTAGGAAAATTAGCTCCAAAGCCACTGGAGAGTGGTACACAAAAAACTAATGGAATGGAATAGAATACCCCAGATATTTATCATGGTTATACTGTATATAGCCTCAATCAGTGCAATGCCTAATTGAGCATGGTTCATAGGTCTATTAACATCAAAGCCACAATGTAGGGAGTCTTAGGACGTACTGTAAATAACCGACAGAAATGGATTTGGTTAGCCTGTTCCATTTGTTATGGCTGCCTTGTTAGCTTAATCTTGAACACCGAAAGATAATCTCGCAACTTCAAACATAATTCACTTAAGTCTGACTTAACATGGTCTCACATTTGGGCTCAGTTTGCTTTATCAACAGCGCGCCGCTGGAAACTCTGTAAGGCTTGAGGCTCGCCAAAACTGGAAACAAGAACATAACATTATCTTGACTGCTCAGAAGTGCAGTCAGACGATCCCAGAAATGCGGTCACATTGCCCTTGAAGTGTGGTCAAGCTCATACTTCTTTTAAAAGGAGCATTTTCATCGTGCTGTGCCTAAGACCATAACACAGGCATTGCTTTCACCCAGAGAGATTTAAGTTGCAGTTTTTGTTCGATGACCTGCAGCATACAAGCAGTAAGTTTACATTTATTTTGGGTCACTATCAAACAGAAAAGGATCTCCACTTACAAATCTACGCTTGACCTTTTTTGACCGAGTAGTACATATCAAGCTATTTGTTTCCAAAAACTACACTGCTCATGTTTAATATGTCAAATTACACTCATATTGGGGGCAAGTTTTTTTTGAAAACATCCTATAACAGAAAAACACCTCTTTCACTTTAAACTCCTGTGTCTAGGATAGTTACCTGTATGATGCTTTCTCAGGAATAACGGAAGTGCACTTTAAAGCCCATAACCTTGTAACCAAAGGAAACACCACCTTCTCATTAATCAAACAAAAACTGATTAATTGATTGAATGATTGATTGATTGGGTGGGTCATTGGTGAAAATATCGACCTGACACTCATTTCTGCATGGGTTCAAAGCCAACGCACCTCTTTACAGCTGTTCCGCGAACCTGAATGCGTTCCAGAGGAAAAAGGTCAGCAGTCAGGCAGACGGATGTCAGCCAGCCAAAAGGATGTCATCTTTAGAGAAGGAAAGTCAAGCGCAGAGGATATGTCAAATCTGACATAAGCCGGGAAGCAGAGAAATGCCATTCCATTTCTGAGTGCCGCATGCCACATTTTCCTAAACTGATTAAGGGGTGAAGGGGAGGGGTGGCTTTACTGGACCCTGAGAATATGGGGGGGCTGGACGGAGCCCTTCTGTGTAAAACTCATACATCTTTTCCAGCTGTTAACAGCACACAGCAGATTTTCACAGCAAGACTGAAACGACGCCCAGAAAGCTTCAAAGCATATGGATCGGTGAATGGCTTCGAAGACGATACCGTAAAAGGTAAAGCCACACGATGACATGCGAGTGAGTGCACCTCGAAGGTGAAAGCCGGTGAAAGCCTCGTCAGGTATGCTCTGATGCGTTCGAGCGACTGAGGGAAACGGAATCTGCTTACAGTTCCCTTTTCCGTATGCAGGGATGGAAATTTTTTACGGCTGTCAGAGCAAATTAATGCGCCGGTACTGGAGCGTTTATCCCCGGCTCGGGTGCGAATGAGTGAAAACTCCAATTTAGAGGAGCGCTGTGCTTGTTTTATTCAGCATGCCACTGCAGCAACACCATGGATACCGTCTCAATCGTCACCCTCCCATTTCCCAGCTCCTCTCTGCCTCCCTCCCTCCCTCACACACACACACACACAAAGCCAAGCACCACAATCCACTGACATGAGCAACCATTGTGGAGAACACAGCCGTTTCCACGGACATTTCTCCCCAGGAGGCGACAAGCCCTCTGATGAGCCAGAAATGCACATAATCTACGATCAGTTTGCGATGACATCATTGCCTTTGAAGACAAGGACTTCATTGGACATAGCACCACTTCACTTTTGTCACACACCAACATTTACACATTCGCCTCATGCCGTAGGATGTATTAAAATTTGAAGTACTTCGCCCAGTCGTACGAAACTAAAGGTAATTGGAGCAAACTCTTGCTAATGTAGTTATGTTTCTTGAGAAAGTAGTCCTGTATGAACCTGTCCCATCTAATTTTTTTCCAGCCATTTAATCACAGTTAATCTTTCTGTTCATGAAGATGAGGAGTAAGGCTGAGTGAAATTCAAATATCAGAACAGAATCTTAATAAAAGCAGTGAAAAAGATGATGAATTATGAGCTTTCGCAACAAAAAAAACAACTGTGCACCTCATGGAACAGCTCCCCCTACTGCTAAGGAGTAGAAAATACACTTTAATTGTCTCACTTGCCTAATAAAATACCCAGTTCTCCACACCTTTCTGTAGCAAATATAATATACTACAAAACATACGTAGTGCATATGTGTATGGCTAAATTCTGGATTTTAAAAAAAAAGCCTCCTCTCCAAAGACAAACAATGGTGACAAGCTCATGGATAGATAAGGTTGTAGGCCTCACGAGGACACAATGTTCCCACAGCACAACGTTCAGAAACAGTTCTGGGCCATAGCTTGCGAGGTGGCAAAGGGTCTGTCTATTTTCTGCAACCAAGTGCGTCTGGCCCCCGGTCGAGCCGAGGCGAGGCGTATCCGCGGTGATGAAGAGCGGAGATGGCTCCTACCTTTCTCCATGCTGCTCCGCGCCAGGTTCAGTAACTCCGTGGACCGCTCTTCCAGGACCTGCTGGTGCAGGGCGATGTACCTCAGGGTCCACCAGGGGAGCAGCTGAGACAGGGAGAGAGAGAGAGAGAGACACAACATGGGTCGTACCAACAACTCACTCCCTCCGATGCACAGCAATGCCCCCCCCCCCCCCCATCCCAACAACCGCTAATGCTGACCCAGCAGTAAAAATAGCCGACCCTTCTCTTTTCCAATAAGCCAGTAACCGAAAGTGGCAGTGGAAATAACAGCTCAGAGCCATTGGAGGGCCTCCCCCTCCCACCCACCACACTCCTGGCATTTTAAAAGGTACTGAACCACGTAAAAATTCAATTTGCACGTCAAAACTAATATTTCACGATTTCTTTATCACATATAAGGGGAATTTTCAATTCACAATGCCGGATGGGGTATTAATTGTCAGGGGCATTCTAAATCAATATTCCATGTGCAAATGCTTCGCTGGATAGAGTAAAAAAAAAATGCTATCCAGGTGAGGGATTTTTTTTCTCTCCCCGAAATCAATATTCCATGTGCAAATGCCTCATCGAATAGAAGAGAAATGCGGCGCAGTCAAGGGATTTTTTTATGCTGTGTTGGAGGGGGGGGTGAATTGGGCATATTGGAGGAGACTGCTGGGTGACGGAAAAAACGGCAGAGCTGGGGGACAGGCTACCCTCGAGTCTGCCGGTCATTCAAACCCCACCCCCCAATGGAAGCTTGCTGAAAAAGGTGCCAACAATTAACTCCCCGTGCCGCATTTGCATATTAAAGACCGAAATGCAGGAAGTGGAGGCCCCATGTGGCACTGGAGAGGACCTAATCTCCAGCTACAAGCAGACCAATTAAACTCAGCTGAGTGGGGCCACACGCTCAATTCCCCAGTCTGGTGGGGTGGTTTTAAATATTCTAAACGGTTTGAATTTGCCGGCCCCCCATTTGCTAAATAACGCTCTCCCTACCTCCTCCCCTGTCCTTACAACGGCAGGGTGTTATTCGGTAAAACAGGCGCTCCTTTGTCACAATCTCATCGAATCGAGATATTCCCGGCAGCAGGAATTACAATGCGTGCCTATGTAACGTTAATTTCTACCCACAATGCCGCTTGTAAAATATTTATGCCTCACCACGAACGAGAATGCGGTGGCGCAAAACCTCAAAATAGAAAACGTGATTCATTATTTCTCCTTTGTTTTTATTACACCACGGTTCCTCACAACTGAGTTAAGGTCTATGAAATACGCCTGGGCTGGAGTGTGGAAGAGAGGCAGGGAGAAGGGGAGGGGGGAGGGGAGTTGAGGTTTATTTGTGAGGCGGTCAACGCGAGTGACAGGGTGAGGCGCGCTCGTGCTGGAGTGACAGGAAACGGAAACAGCAGGAGTGGGCCACGGATCCACGTCCCCAGGACAAGGGCACATTCAGCATTCAAGTGCAGAGTCCCCCTCCTCCTCCAGAGACTACTAAATACACGCAGGATTTCTGAATTCATTATTAGGAATATTAATCACACGTTTCTTTTGGGATGGGGTGAAGGTCATCAAACATTAAGCATCACTAAGTAGCGATTAGCATTGACCTCACCCTCTATGGGGATGATTGCACCGGAACCACGCCAGGATAATGTACCCCACACCATTACGGAAAAGACAGGACCCGTAACTGTTGTAAAAGAGCACCAAGGCCTGTGGGCTTCTTGATGAGCGTGCCACGAGTGTGCTTGCCTGAACACGGTGAAGAAAGATTCATCTGACCATATCACATTTCTCCACTGCTCAGTAATCGACTTCCTGCGCTCTTTGCACTACTGCACTTGCAAACTCGCATTGCCGTGCGTAATTAGCGATTTGCGGACTGCAACCCCGACGACGGTATCCTGCTCTTTAGAGTTTTCGACGGACCAGTCTTGACGAAACTGCCTGCTCATGTCCAAGACTGAAGCTACGCAATCAATTGATCTGCTCGCCCGTTTAGCCCCGCACCTCAAACTAATGCAGGGACAGCACGATCCAGAAGTCGGTATGCACTTCTGACCAAAGCGGCCCTTTGTTCATGATCTCTTTCCATGTTCCATGACGACATCACCTTTGACACGGCGCCTTGCGAATCAGCAGCAACCTGAGCGGTGTTCATCGCTGAAGCTCCTGCCAACCGTGCCCCAACAGTCACCCCATTTCAAAGTCATTAAGTCACCTTATCTTCAGGCAATGCTAGCCGTAATTAAAGGGAACCAGGCGTGCCCGGCATTTTCGTGCGTGGCCCTGAAGATACTGGCATGCTACCTGCTTAACTCAGGAACCACACCTGCGTGGAAGCGCCCACTTTCAGTGGACATTGCGTCCCTCATTCACCCAAGTGTATCAATGTTTTTGCCACTACCTGTATATGCTAAAAATGGACATTTTCACATGATTCAGATGTAAAGAGAGGCACCTACACCCATGGGTCTTCGTGTGCTGATGTGAACATGACGAATGAGTGAAACCAGACCTGGAGGCATGCAAGCGTACATGCATAGAAAAACACACACGCACATGCACGTACACAGACATACACACGCATATGCTTGTGCACTCAGGTGTACACATGTATGCACTAGCACACGTTCACACAGAAAAGGCACATGTACAGCAAATGCACCCGAGGACACACGCATGCAAGCGCACGCACACGTGCACACTCACTTGGAAACTCTCCAGCTTTGCCCCACAGCTGACAAGCAGGACTCTGGCCAGGAGGAGGAGGACGGGGTTGGATACCAGGCTGTACACAGACTCCCCATCCAAAACCAAGCTGTTCAGGAGGGCTGCAGTGAGAGCCTGGGTCTGGAGGTCAAGGGGCGGGGGGCGGGGAGAGAGAAACAGTGTTACTACCTTTAGGCCAAATTCCCCCACACGAGGAGCTGAGCTGAGCTAAGCTGTCAGGTGAAGCAAGACTCCTAACACGCTGCTAGAAAGTCCAGCCTGGAGACACTTCTTCCACCGTAAGGAATGAACACTTTGGTCCTGTGGAATTCCATCGCACTGGCACACAAAGACAGAGAACCTGTGAGATGCGAGGCTAAAACTGCCATAAACTGTCATATTTTCAGCATCAACTCTTTATTTTATTTAGCTTAAATTCCTAATCGGAAACAACGATTTAGTTGTTGAAGCTCACGCTATACTCACCTCAATTTAAAACAACAGCAGAATCATCAATTACCACATATGACCTTTAGGGAAGATGCAGGCACTTCACCTGTTCAAATCAGCCCACCAAGGCAAAACCACCGCACGTTACATTCAAACGTGCGTTCCTACGACAGCATAAATAAATCATAGCTGCCGGAAAAAATCTGTGGACAGCAGAACTGTTCACATCTCTGGAGTAATGGCAGATTAAGTAGACCAATCAGGGGTGTTCCAGGGGGCGTTAGTGCAGAAAACGCTATCCTCACCCTGGCGTAATTGGGACCCCAGAGAGGGTTATCGGGCCATAAGCCCCCCATACATCCTCATTATGCCCAGTGCTCGCCTTGCAGGGTCACCCGGCCCCGCCATTTATCATGCCGGGAACCCAACGTAACCCCCCCCCCCATATGCCCTTAACACAGGTCCCTTCTCAATTAACAAGTCAAATATGGCTCCCCCAGTGCTGTGAACGCCCTTGCGATTGTGATCAAAGGGTGCTTGGCTGAGCATCCTGCATAGGTGCCCTGCCACCGTCTTCTTTTTTTAAGGAAGCTGGCCTGAACTGGGACATGCCCCAGGGTCGAGCTCCATCTCGGTTTCAGTAGGGTAGGGCACCCACAAACACAGGGTTCACTGGGAGTCCATTACACAAACAAAACCTAGATGTGTTTACACAGTGAGCCAAATTGTATGTGTTTATCAACCATCACTTTATATCCATCTTGCTTGCTATTACTTATGTTGCTCGGTAGTAATATAAACCAAATATAAACTTATTTGTTTTCATAAACTTTAAAATGAATGTCTTCCCAACTCATGCTTAGCGAAACTAGTCTTCCGATTAGGCATTGCAGTGCAATTAATCTCCTCTTTCCCCAGCAACTCATTGACATTACAGAAAAGGCATCCACAAAGAAGCAAGCTTGAGACATGGAGAATAGAAAAGGCAGTCTAGACTGTCTTTTAAAATAAAGTTTAAAAAATAAGAGCATCATCAAGTGTCAATCCTCAGATGTATATATGATGTTGAAATCACAAAGATAATGACAAGTCAGTGAGAGCCTGAATGCTGATATATATATATATATATACTTTAGATTTTAAACAAGAGTGTTTAAAAGTTCTTCCTAGCTAAGGAGTAAGCTAACTGATAAAGAACAGTGCTACCATATAAAGCCGAGCATTACACAAATCGTTCTCCAGGTGCTAGTATCATCATCTGAAGATTACTTTTTCCAAACATAAATAAGATAAACATAGAACATAAATAAAATAATGAGGATCATAAAACAATTTATGAGTTGCTAGCAGACTGTGATACTTACCCGCCAACAAGCTAGAAAGCAACGCCAAGCTTTTTTATTATTTACTTATTTTATTATGATTTTATTTTATTTTATTATTTTTTTTATTTTATTTATTTATTTGCCGCCCAAACCGGGGCTGTATATATCCAATTCCCCCCCCCAATTGGGAATGTCCAACTGTCTGCAACCGCAGCTGCGTTCCAATGCGGGAGCCACCATGCTAATTCAGGGGAGCTGGGACACCCACGGTTCTCCTCCGAAACATGTGCCGTCCTACAGCTGCTTCTTTCACTGACGCAGAGCGTAGCTACCTCGCACAGACAGAGCGGTGTCAGAGGAGGGACCTTTCATATGCGGCTTTCACATGCAGTCTGACGAGTGCCCTTATCGGCCAACGTGGGTTGCCCAAAAGCAACTATCTGTGGCATTGAGACTCATTCACGCACCATAGCGCGGTGCCTTAACCGAATGAGCCATCCAGCAGCAGCTACGCCAAGCTTGAATGAGGTCAGCTAACTGGAAACCATTTTTAGTTGCCTGCTTCTACAGTTAGCTGGCTAACAGTAGCCTCTTTACAAAACAAGATCATTGCAAACCTGTAAACCGAGCAATCTGTCTAACCAAGACATTTGTAGTGATGTAGAAAACAATATAGTGTACAACTAAACTGGCTGGCCTCCTTACCAACATATTCTGGGTGTTTTTTTAATATTTTATTTTTATTTATTCTCTTCAGGGCGCGACTCCTCAAGCTCCTCATCGTTATTCTAACTAGCCCGGGCCGCTTGTACGTGACGATTCTCCCCTGCCGAGTCCCTCCTCCCACAACGGGAGCGGCCGCCAATTGCCACTCCCTCAAAGCACCGGCCATACTCAGATCAGGCAGGACCACGGGCGTGAACCCCAGATCCTGTGTGCAACTTTTACCGCTGCACCACCATGGCGGCCTACTGTTTTTTTTTTTTTTTACCAAAAAAATCTATATAATACAGAAAAAGGGCAACCTTATCTTTAGGATAAACATATTTTCCAAGGATACATTTAGCTTTGTTCTTGATTTATTTGTTGTTCAGTAAAGCTTGGGTGAAATGCATTTTTGTCCACTGTAAATTCTACAGAATCAAATTCAAATTTTACTGAGTTCTAAGGGGTTTTAAACTGTACATGTTCCTGTGAGAGAGGGGTACCTCAGAGAAAGGCTGCAGGAGTGCAGGGGGTAAAACGTCCTCTGTGTGGACAGTGACAGGCGGGCCTGTCCAGTTACCCTGGGCGAAGAGGTGAAGGCAAGCCACGGCCAGGGTATACAGCACTATCTCCCTGTGAGAGAGTGAAGAAGAGGGAGCGAAAGAGACAGCAAGGAAGAGAGAGGGAGTGAGAAAGAGTATTGGGGGAGTGAGATAGAGAAAGTTTGAGAGACGGGGAGGGGGGAAGAGAGAGACAGCGAGAGAATGAGAGAGTGAAAGAGAGAGAGAAAGCAAAACAGAGAGAGAGAGAGGGACAGTGGGAGAAAGAGATTGTGTTAGAGACAGGAGAGGGAGAAGAGAGTGAGACCACAGTGACACGGCTCCCACTCCCCTTGGCGCCACGGCAACAGAGCTGAGCAGCGAGCATGATGCTGTCCAAGCCATCACTGCTGGGGTGCTTGTGAGACGCGTCCATGGGAAGACTGAGGACAGAGGGGAGCAAGCCCTCTCCCGCAATTTTTCCAACAATTAAGCAGTGTACACTGGGCACTGTGGGATGCTAAACCAGCAGTAAGAGGAAGTCGGGGGGGGGGGGGGGGGAGGGTAAAAAAAAATAAATAAAATAAATGAATAAACTCAGTCGACAGATGAGCGCGTAATGGTGAAATATACATCTCTCACACAGACACCCCCACTGGAGAAAAGTAGACGTTAAGCTGCCCTTATTAAAAATTAATAATTCATTGCAGAAGGATGTCTGGTAGGAGCAGGAGAGAGCAATGAAACGTCATTCCCGCTGCCAGAGTTGCAGGCAGCGCATCGCAGTTCTCATATTTACTCCAATAAAAGTCACCACTGGACAGCTGACTAATGACTCAATGTTCCCCCCGCTGTTAAGTTATGGCCGGTTGGCCACCACTGCAAGAACGGTCAAAGCCACGATTGTTTCATTTGAATTTGGAATCGCTGCAGCTCTGTAGGGTATGGCTGACCCAGCACAGCAGTTCTCTAACGTTACCTCTCCGTTTTGTCGTCCTCTGTGGCGCCGCCCAGGTAGGCCAGGAAACGCCTCTCGAGGTAGGCCTCGATCTTCTCCTCATTGTTGCTCTCCCCCGCCAAGGATGTCCAGCACCACAGGACTTAGGAACACCCCCTCAAAATTGCCTTCCAGGAGAGACTCCAGCAGTGGACCGCTTTCTGTAGGAAAGGAACAGGAAGTTATGTCACAAAGGTAAAAAGAAAACACTTGCCAATTAAGCCCTGAGAAGACTCATACAGTACTGCACAAAAGTCTTAGGCACCCTAGATTTGTTTAGATACATTTTTTCTTAGATGTTTGTTTTTTGTTTTCCGCATTAGTGTGCCAGTATAAAAGAGCTAATTTTATATTTCTAAACATTCACTTTCCAAAAGATTAATTGAATTACCTTGAGCGAAAAGAACAAGGAGTTCTGCGACAGATGGCGTGGCCTCCACAGAGCCCCTGATCTGAACATCATCGAGGCTGTCTGGGATTACCAGGACAGACAAAAGCAAGCGAGACAGCCAAAGTCTGCAGAAGAACTGTGGCAAGTTCTCCAAGATGCTTGGAACAATCTACCAGCTTTTCTTATAAAACTGCATGACAGTGTACCAAAGAGAATTGATGCAGTTTTAAAGGCCACACCGAATATTGATTTGATTTAGTGTTTTTTTAGTGTTCACTGCTCTTTATAATCAATTGTTTGATATTTTGAAACTTTTCATTTCATTATTTTTGAAAGCATCTTCGCTTTACAGAATTATTATTTTATTTTTTTACATGTTACATTGCACGGTACAGTAGATATTCTCAACGCATGACTCTTTCAACAAATACATTGAACTGACATTCCTGGCCTTGACCATGAACCACTGACCATTCTCTAAGGGATGATTAGAGGTCCTGAAAATCTATATTACGTTCTCAGAAGAGAACCAATCGCTATACTGCTTTGAACAAGGCCATACTTCATTTTTAAAAACTTACTTGAATACTTACTTAACAACTTACTTGAATAAAATATAATCAAATGCCTTGGCAAAGTTGCTATTAACATTAACCCTCACCACTCAAAACAACTACACTGTATATCAGCAAACAAAGCCACAATGTCTTCCAGCATGGCCACCTAGTAACCCCCCACCCACCTCCTATTCCAACGAGTCGACTTTGAAACCTAAGCATCCCTCTGGATGGGGACAGAATGCACTCTACCACTAAACTTTACCTTTGCTGCTGGTCCTGATTATTATTCAAAGCCAATCTCCTCGTAAGGCAGCTGAGCTGAACCATTCCCCACAGAGGATCGCACTGTCACATGGGCTACAGCAATCAAAGGCGTTATTGAAAAAGTTGCTTCGCAAAGACATTTTAGGCATCTAGCCGAAGCACCTCGATCGGTGCAGTCATACCGTGCGCGCACAGATTTAGCACATCCAGGTTTCATTAGTTCCTTATTGAGGAGGGAGGCCGTCTGCCTCGTTAACAGTGATTGCACTGTTACCCCTCAGGTGGGTGGACGGGGGGGCCGAGAGAGAGCTGAGGGGTTGTATCGTAAACATATTGGTAGCTTCAGAGGAAACGCGTTTGTTAAATTAATTCCCACTGAAGGCCCTCCCACCTCCACCGATGCTCAGAATCTCAACAGTATAGATTGTGAGACGTTAATGCCTTCATCAGATGCATTAACTTAGGCCAGAGGGGTCCAAGCGGGGCGCAACCGCAAAGCAATAACCTTAATTTCATTCAATGAATGCAAGCACAATCTCAACATTTTAAAATGTTATTGTAGTCATGTAATGAGGTAATACATCACATTTTTCAATATCAATTTCACAGACGTGACTATGGAATATCAAGGGAGCAGATAATATAGGCCAAAACATCAAGACTAACATAATGTTGGATGAATGTCCATGTGAACATAACATGAATATTACATGAACTGAAGACCGCTCAATGAATTATAAGACAGATACAATACACAAAATACAGAAGAAATACACTACATGTACATGTTGTCTTCAGGGTGCTAGCAGGATCAAGATGGCAAACTAAGCCTAATCCACAACAAGTGATATCCATATAGCTATGGTTTGTTAATATTAAAATTTTCTAAAAAAAAAAGTGCAGTTCAGACACCTGGTCAAAAAGATGAAACGGGCCCTGAGGGGAAAGGTATATAAAAAGGTTTCCTTGATTTTCTGAACATGTTAATAGTTGAAGTGTCATTACTGGCCTGCGAGGTGTGAAGATATTTCAGCGCTCTACAGATCCATAAACCCCTCGGGGTGCTGTAAAGAGGACAGGATGTCAAAAGAGGAGAGAAGCGGAAGGCCTCGCTTTATCAGGACCAAACTGAAGGGCTACAAGCAAAGCTTCAACCGTTGTTAATAACATATTGCTTAGTTCTCAAAATTGGTCACGGCACAGTAATTACGGCAATTAAAAATAATAATAATAATATCCAAGACGACGGCACAATTCACACAGGCCTTCACATTGTGCAGCCAATACAGCAGTCCTGTAAAAGAAATTACAGCGATATTAAACTACTGGTAGCGACCCACATCTTATACATCTTATCAAAATCATGTCGTTCTTCATCAAAAAGAGATAGTTTTATGAAAGCATGGATTCTTCCGCACATCATTTTCTTCCAACAGCACAGGTTTGGCGAGCAGACAGGCTACGATGCGCTGTCACTGTGCTAAATATCAGCTTGCATTAAATATGTGGGATAATTGGTTACTCCTTTAATTGAATTGCTTCGAAACACCATGTAAAGGTACATGTTTAAGCAAACAATTAACAATGAAAGGTTATTTAAAAACACACCCGGCGTTAGGCAGGCGAGCAATTTAAATTAGGCTACATGCATGCAGTAAATATAGCTAACGTTATGTATGCGTATAAAGCCGTATGTTTATGATGAAGTTGGACATTGTACAACTCCCACTGTGTCCGGTTGAGAAAGCGCAACCAATCTGGAACGACATTCATTTAACGTAATCACTCCCCCCATCAGACATCATAAATAATTCAGAAATGATTTAATCATACAATAATTTGGCATGTAGCCTATGTTAGTTACTACATGCACTATATACTTTGACAATTCACTTTAAAAACCACTGCTGATTGTCGTGCACAGCAACGTCCTTTTTGCCTTGCCCTGATACATCAAAACAGTAATACAGTATGATGTCCGCATTTCACACCAAAATGACCACTCAGTTATCCTACACCTACAGGATGACGGGGGCACTCTGCTAGTTAACGAAAGGCCAGGTGTCATAGCCAACTAGCCTACTGAATAATCGCCAGGTTTAATATTGTGTCAAACAGAACGGGCTTCCACACCCATCGGCGGGCTATTGAGCTTCATCTGCAGACAGTAACGTTACATCAGCCTTACTGCATTACACGGGACATGTAACGTTACGTCCTCACATTACCGCGTTGCTGCGCCATTTTAACGTTTGTTAATATTATTCAACGTCTATTATTTCCTGGATAGCTAATGCAGACTCCAATGTTATCCAGTCAGGTAACTTTAGTGGTGAAAACGTATTTAACATTAGCTGAACTGAAAAATTATCATACAGTGGATAAACTGATAAGTATTTGTTGGCTAACGTTACTGAATGTACGTTAGCTCTTCAATTTAACTGGGTGAATGGTGTATGATCATAATGTAACATTATGTGTAGCTACGTACCTTACATTAGCTAACAAGCTAGCGAAAATTAGCCGTTGTATTAGCAAACGTTAGCTCTCTATGAACTCAGATTTCTCTCTGTTTTCAAACAAATTGCAAATATCAATGAGATTGAGAGGGATAAGTTAACTAAGGTACATCACACGGTGCACATTTTCTGTGAACCATCACTAGCTAGCTAGCTAACTTTCCAATAATGGTAACGTACGTCCAATAGCTAGCGAACATGATCTAAAACACTGGGCAGCACATTCAACTGCAACAATTAACCCGATGAGTTAGCTAGGACACTGAACATATAAACAGACCTGCTACATTTTATCTCGCAACGTCCACGTTGCTGTATATCGCAGCAAGGTAGCAACTATAGCCGTTATGGTTTGTATGCGTTATGGTATGCTCGTCCAAATGCATACAAGCGGATAGCTGCAGCCAGCATGACTCAAACTGCTGCTCAGTTAGCCAGCTGGTTACCTTGTCAACTTCAACCCAAGGTTTACCACTCCAGTCTCTATCCAATAGCCCCTGTAAGAATGTTCCAATACCCAAAATGAGCAGACAAGCAAGCAGGCTAAAGTATGTGGGCATATCGAAATGCCATGCCACAAACCACCATCATACTTGACAATCGCCGTATATTGTCGTAAGAAAAAAAAAAATACATATATATATACAGCGATAAAAATATAAAATATATATATATATATATATATATATATGGTCTATTAGTAGTTTTCTATTATTTGTCCCAGTTGAAATGTTTTGTAACCAACCTGCAGCGCTGAAAGTACTCTGCTTCCATTCCGTTGCTTGGCCGTCCGTGAGAAAGCCTCTGAGTGCGGCGATCTCCACGTCCCACACCATAATCCCGAAACGTGCCGCACAAAGTGACGGTGCTTTCAACGCGAACTGGATTTAATTTTCAATCGTTGTCCTCTCCTTTCGGGGACCGTTGCACCGCTTCTCTTCGCGTTAGGCTACGAATGTGTTTATTTGTGCCCATGTGCTACAAGAAGCATCAGTGAGCAGCCATGACAGCTTCGCGTTGCATCATGGGAAATCCTATCAGATTCAGGGAGGGTCATTAAGGGATCGGGGATATTTTTACTCTTTGTTCAAAAACACATGATGCGTCTGTGTGATGCATGTGTAGCCTAATGTATTCCACCGATCGCTACGGGAACGGGAACCAGATTATGAGATTATAAGAATAAGTATACTCAAGGATCCGTGACCGCATTCATTAACCACCTTATTTTTTGACGCATTAGGTGCAGAGGGGATGTGGGAATAGGAAATATGACATATCATTCGGAGTAACTAAATGTACATGGTTAGAGATTTGTCTGCAAATTCCTTTTTTTCAAAATGTGTACTTGTTAGTATAAAGGAATATCTGATATATTCCTTTATATATATGATATATTTTAATGATATATGATTTTAATGTGATTATGTTTTAAACGCGTAATTATGATGTTATTAAAAGAAGTTACACACGCTAAGGACTTGACTAATTCCGTTCCAATAAAAAAGACAATGTCTTGCAGTGACTAAAATAGATCAATCAGTGAAGCAACTGAATGGAATGTAATTGACTGACCCCTTTAGGTAAACTCAACAGTCAAAGTTGCATTGCATGCCCCAGCTCTGATGGGTGAAGCGGAGCCTGTCTGTAGTCATTACATTACATTATAGTCATTTGGCAGACGCTCTTATCCAGAGCGACGTACATTAGTGCATTTTCAAACTAGGAACAAGTGCGTTAAAACGACCCTAAAAGGTAAATACGATTTCAAGTACCAGGCGTAGTCGGTATGATTTTTTATTTATTTATATTTTTTAGTCGGGCTGTCGGGCATCTTCAATCTACAGTGCCCCCAAAATTATTAACAGCCTTGATAAAGGTGAACAAAGGACTGCGTAAAAAGTATTAGACATAGGCTACATATATTGAGCCATCTTACAATCCTTAAACATGAAAAACATTCTGTTTTAATAGTGATTCAATGGAATCAACAAAAACAACACTTTTCTCAATTATTTACATTTTATTTCCCCCCAAAATTAGTGTCACCTATGTCCTCGCTCCTGTTTTCATTATTATGTGCACCCTCCCTTCTCAAGCATAACACTACTAAATTTTTTCGATTGTGTTTCATGAGATTGGAAAACATACTGTGGGGGGTTTTGACAATTACTCCTTACAGAATCTTTCACGATCCTTACAACCATTCCGACTGCATTTTTGGACTGTCCTCTTCAATTCAAACCACAAATTTTCGAAATCTAGAGACTAAAATGCCCATTTGCTAAACAGCTTCTGTGGTCTGTTAACCATTTCTTGTTATTTTGGGGGTATGCTTGGGATCATTATCCTGTTGAAAGAGTCAAGTTTGAGCCTCCTGGAAGAGAAAACAAGTGTCCCTTCATCCAGTAGAAAACTCACTGCTGGTGTGTATGGCTGAAAAGGTCAATTTTCTCATCTTACCGTAACACTTCAATTCAAGTTGCAATGCCACTTAGAAAACTCCAGACATTTATTTTTGCTAGAGTTATTGTCAGGCAACCTTTTCAAAAGGCCTATTGGCATGGAGATGGCTTCTGATTTTTGAGACTTTTTTGTCCCCAAGATGCAACCAAGTTGTAGATCTCCAGCTGTACCCTTGAATTTTTCTTTGCTTCCCAAACCATCTGCCTGTGTGTGGGGGTGATATGCATTTGTGTCCTCTACCAGGCTCTATGTATCCAATTCCCACCCTAATCTTTAATGTCCACCCATCTACAACCACAGTTGTGTTCCACCCGTGAACCACCCTGCCAATTCAGGATATCTGGGACGTCCACAGTTCTCCTCCGAAACATGTGGTGTGAACAGCTACCCTGTGGAGCTCACGGCCACAGTTGGTACTGACATGGGGTCCAGATTCAATCCAAGGCCATGAGGCTCATCCATGCACCACAGCGTGGTGCCTTAACCGAATGAGCCATCCAGCAGCCTCTTTATTATTGATATTTAAAATAATTATTGGTATTGACGGTGTAAATAATTGTGACATTTTTCTGGAAAAACATATATTTTTCTGGAAAAGCATGTACAATATTTTTCTCTGAGCAATTGTATTAGTATAAAAGAATACAATTTTCTGATTCTTTTGAGCATACAATACAACGAATCATTTGTATTGTTCCATAGAGCCTTCTTTCTCATATTTATCAAGGGTGTGAATAATAACTCTAAATAGCACAGAAAAAGTTCAAACCATATTTTCTGAACACTGAACAAAATCAGTGTTATAACACTGAACGAAATACAGTATGATGTTCCCTCATGTTGGCTTTCTGTCTTTGGAAGGTTCTCTGTGTGTTTTACATGCCCCAGTAGGGCAGTCTCTTTATAAAAATTAGAAGGGTAATTTGTCTTGATCATGCAAAGTGACAGAGGGCCCTTGGGTTGTGGGGCTGGGGTGCTCCGAGCCAAGTGCAGGGTGGATTGGCCATCAAAAGGCTTTACTGTAATGGGGGAATGGGGCCTGGTCTAGCTCACACACAAGCCTGGAGTGATGCTTCCGCTATGTTCATGAAGAAAACATGATCCGTGACTATGTCCATGAATATCAAGCTAACAAAATAAAGATAACAAAATAATTATATCTATTATTTTGTAAAACATGATGCTGAAACTGTCTTTTTCTTCAGCAAATAATTTTTCAATTTCAATTTTAACAGTTGAAACTTTAAAGCTCATTGGTATAAGCCATGTTTCATTATACTGTTATCATCCTCATAATCTAGACTCAGAGGTGAAATAATGGTCACTGAGATGGAGAGCATTAATCTCCTGCTCACAGTATAAAACAAGGTCGCAAATTTTATTATTTTTTTTATTATTTTGAAGAATTCCATTAATTTCATAGGAATTGAAAGCGATTATTGTTGGGTGTTGGTAAGCCTTGTGTTTCACTGGAACGGAGGTGGTGAACTTGAGTTCCAAGACCAACACTAATTTAATAAAATGTCGCTGAGATGAAACTGTAAGGTAGAAGAGGCCTTACTGCACAGGGTTGCTCCTTGAGGGGAAAAGTCACGTTGCACTTCAGTTTAAAGAAAATGATCTCTCATCTGACCTTTTCCATTTCCCAGTTATTGGTTTACTTCAGAGAAGAGTATATTGTACGAGTCCACAGCGGTGACTCAGTTTGCAATTTGACACGAGACAACTAAATGGTTCAAAACCCCAGCGGTGATGTGGCTCTCGGCTGTTTTTCTGAAACACAATGGAGGATCGTCAGAAAGGTTCGTCTCCTTCTCTTCTCCCTACCCTCCCGCTCTGTGGCCCGCCTCCCTCACTCTTTATTCATGCATGACATTTAAGAGTAACGTTTCCTTTTTTTTTTTTAAAAGAGAGCTCTTTGGCATTATTTTCAACTGTGAAGGAAAATGTAGGCAGCTGTTTGCTCTGCCATACCGATTTATTTCCCAGAAGTCTGCTTCCTAATTCACCGTCAAGCTCACAGACGATTAAAGGCACTTTCAAGGCCCAGGATTTGCATGGAAAGCATTGTCTCTGAGCAGACAGATAGACATATTTCATGCGCAAGGCAACAGAGTAGACACCTGCAGTGTGCAGATGCTGTTTGATGCTTTTGCGCGAGCCACATATCCAAAGGCACGCACAAGCACACATCACTTTGCTATTGTTCACTGGCGTGGAGTGCTTCTGTGGCCGTGAAGAAGAAGAAAAAAAACAAAAACATTAAAAATATCCCCCAGACTCTATCCATTCCTTTTTAACTAGGCTATAAAACTTGTTCAGGAAACAAAGGAACGTTTGTGCTTAGGGAGATAATTACAAGGATATGTTGACTTATATTGTTGCAGTCTAAATCATACCTACACTGTATTTGTCCAGAAGCCTATATGATTTCTGGACTCCAACAGCTGGAAAGACTAGGATGCATCTCCCTTGCTAAGAGGCTGAGCCCACTGGTGATGGAGCTGTGGTCAGACAGGCATAGCGTTGTGCCTTCTCAGCAGACCAGCCCAATGAGCAATGTCCATTCACAAGCTCTTTAATGCTGGTTCTTGTCCATGCTTTCAAAGAACAACTGCTAAACCATTAGATGTTATCAAAGAAGACAACATAGTTGACTATTTTTTGTTTAGTTGACCCAAGTCTGTCTCTGTGAACAAAATAAATACTGCGGTTCAACACTGCAGTTCAACTCATTTTAATTCTCTCACACAGATAGCAATCTGCTTGGAGAGGCAAATCCAAACTTTAATAGTGGCTGTGTTCTGAAAGAAATAGCTCCAGGGCCTACATTTTTAAAAATCATTTTACATGCAACACTATCCTTCTAATGGATGACTCGTCTGAATCATCAGACCATCAAATCCAGTATCTGCTCACAATTATATTTCAAATATTGGAATTTAAATTGACTGGGAATAACCAGTACATTTTAATACTACATCAGCACTGACAAAAATCATAACTAGGGTTCCACAAGTTTAATGTGCAAAGCATTCACCTTTATTTATTTTTTTATTTACATTTGGTTTCTGTTTGGTACCATGGTTTGCATTACCAGTCTTTCACAGATTTAGAATTGTACCAATCTAATTATATGTGGAATTCACAGAACTATTCTCAACAAATTTAGAACAACCAATAGATCAGGTGCAAGGGGCGAATTTACAATGCAAAGACAAATACGTATTGCGCATGTCTGAACCGGAAAGCTTGAGAACTCCCGTCAGAGAGAATAGCCTAGAGGGGAAGACACACTGGTGAGTTTTATGGGTAGGTGAGACACAACCCCTTTTTCCTTTATCCTGCTGCTAGTGATCCCGAGGCCCTCCATCCTGCAAACGGCAGTTGTAATTGAATATCACCAAACAGGTCCTTGACAATGACAAACAAGCATTACAGGCGATACTTGCTTCCGTTTATGACACGATGGTGTTACATCGCTACAATACAACAACGTGTCAAAAATCGCTGAACAAATTCGAAGAATTAACTGGAGAAAGTGCAGGAAGTAGCCTATAATTCTAGTGTAGCAGGGATTAAACAGGCTACAGACTCAATTGTCACTGTGAAGATTAAGTGGTTGAAAGAGAGGCGTGAACGGTGGCGTGACTGACTGCTGTCATTTTTGATAAACAATGGCATTGATTGCAGTTTGCGCTGCAGCCTACTTTATTCCGTTAAAAATCTAATCATATGAATATATTGCTATTAACAAGTGATGAGACTTCCATTAAATAGAAATTAATCTGTATTTTTTGGAACATTTTATTACCATTCACGCGGATTTTATGTAGATGGTGGCACAAGTCACTTTATTAAGAGACAGGAAAATAATTCACAACGCTGTCTGATAAACAACAGCAGTTCAAAACTAGGCAGACGTGATCTCGGCGGAGTGAAGTACTTTTTGTTGTTCTTTGTCCCACTGTAATGACAGGATAGAGAACAATTATCTTGAGATCCGCACGAAGGCCGCATTGTGGCCTTATCGGTAACCACGGTATACACTTCACAAGTTTCCTTTCCCCTTCATATTCACTGTGGAGTTCAAGCGCGGGATGAATAATGCATAGTGCTGGGCCAAATCACAGATATGAATCTAGCGAGCCATTTTCTGCACAGTAATCCCCCTACGTGTTTTAGCTTGCTGCACATCACATGCGCTTCATTAGGAATTCTCAAACGGGAAAGAAAAATAGTTTTTGAGGCTGTGCTATCGAGCCCCGTTGTAGGCTATACTGCACGTGGAGCCCGTGTGTTCCAGAGGTTACAGTGGCCAGTCAATATAACCAGGATCGTTTTAAATAATATATCATAATACATTGCTATTCTATAGATTTTTTAGAGACAGCTTCATATGAAATGCAAAGCTCGCTGCAGCCTGACGCACATTACTTTCGGACAGCGGGGAAAGTGCCATTTCGAAAATGTCCATTGCAATTTGCATCTTAAATAGAAAAAAATCGAAAATTTTATGAGACAGGAGGAAGTGAAGTGGGCTGGCAAACGAGAAGGACACAGGAACCTTTCTCTACACGTCACCTCCCTATGAGAAGTTATTGCACCAGTATAAAATGCCTTTCTCTGATTAGCCTATTGAGCAGTGCAATGCTAGTCCAGAGACGCAGGATAAATGTGGAGGCTTGCACACAAAAATATCGTCTCTGGAATGCCACATTTTCACTAAATTTACATAGGCGTTACGTGTTCTGTACCCTACTATGGAATGAGTTCAGAACTGTAAAAAAACACCCGCTGAACAGAAAACATTTTTATTATATTTTTACAAAAGTAATTTCTTTTTGGAAAAAAAGATCAAAACACACCAAAAAGCATTGCGACAAGATGTATTTAAATTCCACAGTACATGTTGTAACCATTACAACTCCTCTACAGCTAGCTACAGTTTAACGGCTGTGCAAAGAACCATTTTTATAATTTATTTATTTAGCTTTTCAAGCCATCTTAATCCTCACTCTGAGATCATGTTTTTTTTCCCCTCCTCGGAGTCAAACCCAATTGTATTTCAAAAACGCAGAAAGACAAATGTATTCACAATCTGCCTTTTAAAGTCCCGTTTAACCATCGGACAAAAACCTTTTGCGTCTCTGCATGCACCCTCCCGGCCCACGTTCCAAATCATAAAAAGCTCTCACGACGACGTTTCTGCCAGAAGCGACTGAATTATTAATGTACAGGAATCTCAAATAATGGCAACGGAGGGAGCTGTTAGCAGGTAGGCTTTCTGCGCCTTTGAGTGTGGGGTGAATAAGGTGCATTTTGAGAGACTGTGAAGGCACAAGGGTTCTACACATCGTCCCTTTGATGGATACGCACACATACACACGCTTCCCATCCACCCAAACACCCTGAGATTCATATATTCGAGCAAGTAAAACAGGTTGCATTTATTAAACTTGCATTTAGAATTAGTGAGGCAAAGAAAAATATCAGTGTACGCATTTTACTGAACATGTAATTCGCCCCGTAAAAAGGTAACAAGTAACCATAGCAATAAAGAATGTCCATTCAAGCCTTTATTGAAGTATACAGGAGTCTGTAGAAATCAAATAAGCAATGTAAATGGGCAACCAGAAGATTTCTTAAATTGAAGAAAGTGTATGTGTTTTAAACTTTTTCTTTTAAATAGTATCCTTAAAGAATGACCAATATATTCTTGGTTACAACTGTCCTTGCACTAACAGTCAAAAATGTAAATTAACATTCAGTAAACATTCTTTTCTAAAGGTAGTTCCCTTATATATTCGTGATTTCCTCTGCCATTATGTATACATAAACAAGTTTAATAACATACCAATCAGTGGTTATTTCACAATTGAAAAATAAAAGCACAAAAAAGTTTACACTCTTTTACAGGTAAATAAAAGATAATTTTGTTTGTCTGACTGTCTTATTATGGGCATAGCGTAGTTTTGCGGGATTTTTTGTCTTGTTTTCTCCTTTCATCGGTTTTGTTTTTGTTTTGTTTCTTTTTTTCCTTCTCATTTTAGATATTACTTAATTAGATTCTTACATACAAATATTGACAAAATGTTGGCTTGTGCTTCAAAGCCGTCAAGTCTATTTAATATCGATAGTAAGAGTGGCGAGGAGGAGTGGCCCTGGGGTTGGGGGCGGGTGGGCTGGGTGAGGTTGCAGGAGGAGCTCATAGCTGGCCTTCACTGCAGTGGGCGTCCTGGCTGCCACTCGGCTTCTCTGCGTCTTGATTGGGCGGCTCCTTGGCCAGGAGGGTGACGCTCTTCTCTGAGAACTCTTCTCCGTCGGGCTCCAGGCCCTCGGGGCAGGGGAGCTTAAGAAGCTCCTCTCTCAGCTGGGCTGTGTGCCTCTGTGGGCGGAGACAAACCCGGCAATGGTTTAGCGTGCGATCTTAGATCTTACAGGTACACACACCTCATAGGCACACACACCGCACAGGTACACACACCTCATAGGCACACACACCGCACAGGTACACACACCTCATAGGCACACACACCGCACAGGCACACACACCGCACAGGCACACACACCTCACAGGCACACACACCTCACAGGTACACACACCTCATAGGCACACACACCGCACAGGTACACACACCGCACAGGCACACACACCTCACAGGCACACACACCACACAGGCACAAACACCACACAGGCACACACACCGCACAGGCACACACACCTCACAGGCACACACACCGCACAGGCACACACACCGCACAGGTACACACACCTCACAGGCACACACACCTCACAGGTACACACACCTCACAGGCACACACACCGCACAGGTACACACACCGCACAGGTACACACACCGCACAGGCACACACACCTCATAGGCACACACACCGCACAGGCACACACACCGCACAGGCACACACACCGCACAGGCACACACACCTCATAGGCACACACACCGCACAGGCACACACACCGCACAGGCACACACACCTCACAGGCACACACATCACACATGTGCGGTCACTTTAATGACTGAACAGAACACTGACCGCTCACACAGCGCACACACACCTCACATGTGCGGTCACTTTAATGACTGAACAGAACCCTGACCGCTCACACAGCGCACACACACCTCACATGTGCGGTCACTTTAATGACTGAACAGAACCCTGACCGCTCACACAGCGCACACACACCTCACATGTGCGGTCACTTTAATGACTGAACAGAACCCTGACCGCTCACACAGCGCACACACAGATGCGCCGCTGGGTTTAATACTTGATTGAACACAGCTTGGCACAAAGGCATGCTGAACAAGGCGAGGACGTTCAGATGAGCCACAAGCTGCTTTCTGTTTACAGAGATCTGAATGATTCATGAGGAAATACTACTGGACTCAGATAAACCCTGCGATGGACGCAGGATGTTCAGAAGGGCCGCACTTCCGTAACAGGGAGAGAGTAAAGAACCTGGAGAAATCCCCTACCAAACCTAATGGCTGCTCCAGGTATTTAATCTCAATGACATCCCCATGAAAAGGAGATTATTAACAGTAGGTACACAACCTGGGGATGGGGCTGCTGCTGCTGCGATGGCGGACCCTGAATTTTTCCACTTTGTGTGCGCCTCAATAAAACTCCTTTCTGCCCTGCCTCTCTTCACTGCCTGCTCGAGTTGCCCACACAAGAGGCAGAGCACCCTGACCGCAGTGGTCAGAATTATATTATGTGAATTGTGAACGGCATTATAAATGTGATTTGGCTTCATCAATACGAGTTCTTCAAAATAGAGACATCAAAGAAAATCAGAGACCGGAAAATAAAGAAAAAGGACGCGAGAAGAGAGGATAAAATATTAGATATCAGTTTAACTTTAACGTGACATTAAACAAGCTAGCTAAAATAGCATTGTTTAAACGCTGCTCTGTGATTGTGGATATTGTGATATCTAACAAAATGTAGGATATTGTGATAACTAACAAAAATCGCAAGCTTTAGTTATTAATTAGTTACTCTGCTAGGCTTGCTTCATAAAGCCATGGTTTGTAGTGACGGTCCTCAAGCCAGGCTGGGTTCCACACTCACCATTCTCCCCGATCTCGTTTACATTTACATGGAAGAAATCTTTACCTGACCCTTTTTAGGTGACCTTTGGTGAAGATATTATCAGTTAGCTAGGCTAGTTATTCGCTTTCCTGAGGTAAATCTCAACTGTGTAAACAAATCCACTTGTCTGCGCGTGGCCAAGCAGCCCATCATAATTGGATAACCGTCAATCAAAACACTAAAAACTCCATTCTTGGAGTTAGTTATTAACTGAGGGGAGTCCACACACTACACAAATGTATTGAATAGTTGACAATTCCCGAAGATCACAAAATGGAGCGCTTACGCGAAAGAATTTCTATTGATTTTTAAATCATAGTAAACTAGTTTTCAAACAATGACATTGGCATTTTATATTTTTAGGCGGGGCGGCAAACTCTGAAGGCGGGGCAGCCCGTCCCACCTAATGTATTGAAGGGGAAACCCTGCGTTTGGTTGTGATTTAGCCATACGAGCCACCCCATGGCTCCCTTTGGAGGGGGAAATGACAAGTCCCCGTTGATCTTACAGGGAAACATGTGACATGCGAGGGAGGGGGCGGTACCTTGAGCGCCGCGGCGTGATGCGACATGGTGCGGCCCACCCTCTTGTCGCTGCTGTACTGTTGGATGTCAGCGATCCACTCCTCGCACTGGGCTATGATCTCCGCCCTCTTCAGGTAGAAGTGCTTGTGGATCACCTATGGGGGGGGCACAAAATGGGAGAGGGTTGGCGGGGCTGGGTCAGTGCCGTCGTCGTAGCAACATCGTAAGGCTCTCCCCCCACTGCCTAGCCGACTACACCAACCCATCGGCCCTGAGTGTCTGCAGTCACTCTGAGCCAACCAGGGGGAAGCTACAACACCAAACGCCCCCAACATAAATCATAAACAAGGCCTTACAAAGATGCAATCTGCTAACCCTGAGGCGCCAGGCAGGAGGCAACATGGTCTCAATATAAAATTAAAGACGGCGGTAAAGTACACCAGCGACGGGGAGAACAACGTACAAAGCTGTTCTACATCTCGTGCGGCAGAGGACAACGGGTGCACGCTGTGACCCTGAATTAATCATGCTCCCCTGTGTGTTGGACACAATCTTCTGATCAGTCACCAGCAAAGCCCTTCCTCCCTCAGCTCCACAACTCTGTCGAGATGAAAATGCTTTGTTCGTTAAAAAAACCAAAAAAAAAACCCTGGAACTCAGTAGGAGAGGTGGCCCTTATTGCTCTCAGACTGGATAAGTTGAGATTCTCTTTTCCTTGCTGTGAATGTGAATGCCGTCCATGCATCGCTTTTCCCCTTTTTTGACAGCGAAGCAGCGTGTCCCCTGGGCTTCCCGTCTTTCCGGATAGAGAGAGCGTGAAGGGGAGGAGACGTTTCTTTATTCAGGCTTGTCTCAAACTGTTAGGTACACCACGTAACTGACCGCAGGCGAAATTAATCAAGAGGGAGGTCTCCATAATTCAACAAGGGCAAGGGGGGTTGAGGAACCGCGGCTACGGAACGAGCTTGCCCAACTGGACAGCGGCCGTGCGGAAACGGCACTTCTCCCGACACGGCTCCCAAAGAGCGGTTGGCGGGGTGGACCGGGGTTCACCGGCTCATTTATGACGCCCAGGCATGACGTCACTGGAGGCCTTGCTCCCTGCGACGCCGCCGCGTCAGTCAGTCCGAACGTGCGGCTCAGACAGGCCGCAACAGTGAGTGATTCAATCTCTGCCCCACCCCCAAGCTCCTAGCAACAGTCTCCCGGCGGCTGATTTCAGACGCAGCAACTGCCTTCTGTGTCCCATCTCACATCTATTGCTTGGAATTAGTTGTTATTATCTCTGCTCGCTTATTATTTATTGAGATCAATCTTGAAAATGTGGGCATGTGCTCCTTGCGTGTGCTTGAGTTGTTTATAATGAGCTATCCCATCTTCCTGAGATGATTACTGAGAGGACCATTCAAGGTCACAACAAACATTGAAGACTGCAATTTAAAACCCGCTCAGCAAGCTAGATTCACACGACGCTGACGCAAAACCCCAGTAACACATTGTTGTAGTATTAGAGGAATGTTTTGAGACATGTAGGCCGTGATCTTGGGCTTCAGACTGGTTTAAGTTTATTCTAAAATTTAAATGACGAGAAAAAAAAAGATCTCATTTTCACAAAAGTTAAAAATTGACCATCATAAAAATAATTAACAAATATCTGAAGAATGTACAAGCAGAATACTCCCATTCAATAGGAATATTCTGCACAAACAGTGTAGGGAGTAGAACATGCACACTCACTGGTCCATGGTTAAGTAAGCTTACAGTATGCTACTGGAGACTGCGGATTTTGACAAACGGTGCTGGCTACGTTAGGGAATCGGAGCTCAGAGAACCTTTCCTATTTCCTTAGCAACCAATACGTCTATACGTTATAAATGCACCAGAGCAATCACAGTTCAGAGACTTATTTTCCGTTTCTGATAGCAGCATCCATTTCCTGCACCTCCAATATAAGTTTAACACCCCTGCACTAGAGAGTAAACTAAAATCAATCATGCCCAGTGTAGTGTAACTGGCTCAACTGATTTTCTGATCACATTGGCCTGTGGTATAAAAGGTTACTAGATCAGTATAGCTTATATAATGTATCTGGATATGAGACAGGTTAATGTGTGCGACGGACCCAAGAGTTTGCTTTCACCACAAAGCACTGCGTTTTCACTTTTGCCGTTTATGGTCTTTTTCGGGTAACGGTGTTCCGAGGAAAGAATGCGCATTCTCTTCCCTGAACTCAATATGCTCGCCAACACTCTTCTCTCTGCTCAATATTCCTGGGACAGGGGGAGTCAAGGACAGGTATGAATCACTCGCATCGCTATTAAAAGTTGTACCTCTCTCTGTCCCCCCTCCCCTCTTCGAGCACTCTCTCATGCTCAGACAGTCCCGTCATCTCTGACCTCAGAGAATCTAAGATGGGATTTGAAGCCAACTGGTATATATTTCCGCTGACCCCGGGCCTTTCTTCAACCTTACTGGAATGGCAAGGCGGTTAGAGCTCAAAGGGGAATTCTGGGTGGGAGTTTGATGTCCTTTTGTGAGCAATGCTGGGGAGAGAGAAGGGGCTGTAATGGAGCGGTGGGTTGAACACTGACTTAACTGGAGGTTTTAATTTCTTTGCATGCACTGACCATGCTCCAGTATAATGAAACCCGTGCAAATACAGTACCAGTCAAAAGTTTGGACACACCTACTCATAGAAGGTTTTTTTCCGTTATTTTTACTGTTTTCCACATTTTGGAATAGTAAAGACATCAAAACGATGAGATAACACAAATTAAATTATGCAAAAACCAAAAAAAGTCTTATATTTTAGATTCTTCAAAGTAACCACCCTTTGCCTTGATAACGGCTTTGCACATTCTTGCCATTCTCTCAAACAACTTCTGTGGTAAACAGGTATTCCACAGGTAAACAGGTGATGCCATCATGATTCTGTATAAAAGGATATCAAAAGACTCCTGATATCTTATTTCCAGGTACTCTTAGAAGCAATACTATAACCTCTCTGCATTTGAATGGATCTCTATGGGAATTGGGGGGTGGGACTAGATTAAGCTGTCAATTACACCGGAATAGTATGGAACACATGGTTGGCTAAATGGCATGGCTGTAAGTCAATAAGGGTCTGAGGTATCAAACAAGCCTTAAACCATCACTCTGCTGCCAGAAATACAGTAGATATGGATGGATAACTTGAAGGGTTTCTTCTCCTGACTTATTTTCCCATAGAGTTCCATAGAATAGGAAAATTTGTCAGGAGAAACAACCCTTCAAGTGATCCATCCATATCTACTGCATATCTGGCAACAGAGTGATGGTTTGAGGCTCGTTTGATACCTCAGACCCTTGATGACTTAGAGCCATTTAGCCAACCATGGGTTCCATACTATTCCCGTGTAATTTACAGTTTAATCTAGTCCCACCCCCCAATTCCCATAGAGATCCATTCAAATGCAGAGAGATTATAGTATTGCTTCTAAGAGTACCTGGAAATAAGATATCAGGAGTCTTTTGATATCCTTTTATACAGAATCATGATGGCATCACCTGTTTACCTGTGGGATACCTGTTTACCACAGAAGTTGTTTGAGAGAATGGCAAGAATGTGCAAAGCCGTTATCAAGGCAAAGGGTGGCTACTTTGAAGAATCTAAAATACAAGACTTTTTAAAAAAATTTGTTTAACACTTTTTTGGTTTTTGCATAATTTAATTTGTGTGATCTAATAGTTTTGATGTCTTTACTGTTCCAAAATGTGGAAAGCATTAAAAATAACGGAAAAAAACCTTCTATGAGTAGGTGTGTCCAAACGTTTGACTGGTACTGTATGTATCAACCCGGTGAGGCTGTACATTCTGCAAACCAATAAACATATTGGGAGTCACCTTCGCGAAAAGATATAATGTGGGAAATCCCAGTGGAGTTTTACAGCATGGCATATGTGATTGGGACTGGGCACAACTGGCAGTATTCTTTTCTCAGCTGTAGCTTTATGCTCATGGGCCCTGGTCTCGGGTTTGTGTGCCCGGGGGCTGCCAAAAATGGTCAGCTGTGATATACAGCCCTGATATTTCAGATTTAGCGGGAGCCAGTGATAAAACACCAATAAACTGCAATTAGGCTTGGGGGAAATTGGCGGGGTTTAGTGTTATTTATTAAATAGGAGTAAGAGGAAAGTGGTGGGGGACTCAGAGAATAATGCTGCACCAGGGCGGTGGTGCTTGGGGACGCTGTGTAGTCTGAGGTTCCTACGATGTGGGGGTGGGGAGGAGCACTCTAGACTGTTTCTCTCCAGCATGTGGAGGCAGAACAGATGGCAAGGTCTGTGGAAGCACTGGCCCAGAAGACGGGGGAATGCCCCGGTGCTATTCCCGCTAAACTACACACGACAGGCCCCTCTGCTGATACCGACAGTCCCAGGCCTGCATTCCCTGTGTCGTTTACACAGGAGGTCCCCGGTCAGAAGCATGCACCCAAAGGAAAGGGCCCCCGGAACACTTCCTCCATTCTCCCCTTTCTCTCTTTTCCTTAGGATGCATCCCTGCCAACTAAACGGGGGACGCTTTTCAAAAGCCTCCGCAATCCTCCGCGAAAAGGCAGGAGGCGGCTGCCACGGGGACCGAGGGAAAGATGATCAATTTCCCTGCCACTGTCACCATGGAAACCCTGCCGGCTGTGGCACATTGCTCCGCAGCTCTTTGCCTTCCAGAGGGTTCCCCCGATCCGTAGCCCAGCTATCTGCCCTGCGCATCTTCCGACTCCCACCCCCTGCAGTCCCTTAATCAAGCCCATCCGTACTGGCATTGTACACGAGAAGACACCGCAAGACACATGGGTCCTACTGGATGAGTGTCCGCTGAGCAAATAAAGCAATGTCATGAAATGAAAATAATGAGCGAGGGGAATGCACCTACAATTCTTGCAGGGTCCCCAGAATGCAGTGATATCAGATTTTCTTTACACAAAATAATAATGACTAACACAAATACAAGCAACTGTCAGGCAATTCCACAAGGTGAGCAATCACACACACGCAAATGTTAAGGATATCAAAACTTTGTCAATGGTTCATAACATCTAACGTAACAGAAACGGGCCCTGAAATGGCAAACTCTGCGACGGCCTTAATGAAACAATAATTAGATGGGTTTAATGTACAGTCAGCACTGTTTTAAAATAGAAGCACAGCCTGGGAGTTCCCCGCAGAGGGCTGCAGAAAAGAGAAGCTGTTTCTACCTGAGCTGGCGGGTTGTTTCCATAGCACCCGCGGCTTCCTACAGAGCCATTTACACGTCACCTTGCCGTATGTGTAGAAACCCCCCCCCCCCTCTCAACCACCAATCTATATTTCAACATGCCCGACTTGGTGCTTATAATTTCACTTGACAATCTCCTGTTGAATATTTTACACTCTTGGCTTAAAATAGGCATGTACGGTAACATGTTTCTACTCTGAACCCTTCACGTTTCGTCAGCCCGGCCCTGTTCCAGGTGAGAGAGAGAGTGAGGCAACGTCAACCTCCACTTTTCCGCATCTGCCCCCGTCTCGCTCTCCCACTATCAGTACTTACAAGGACGGTGGAGGTCCCCGCAGGGCTGTCACATGAGACTAATTGAATTTCAGGGGGGGCGTTCAGGCAGCGTCGGAGAGAGAGAGAAACTCTCCAGCGCCCGCCCGTTTCCGGCTCAGACCTAATGACCCAATTCAAAAGGAGCTCTGACGTCAAAGGGATCACCGTTCCCCCACCGTACGACGTTGCTTCATATAAAGCTGATGGCTTCCGGCCGTACTCTTTCCCTTTTTTAAATTCTCACACAAGGGAATGTTCTTTTCCTCTGTCAGCAGAAAGACTTTCATATACCCATCTCAAAGAGCGTGTCGCACCGTATAGCACAGATTAATAAGCCGTTTCAGTGGATCTACGACAATTAAGAGCAGGGGTGTCCAATCTTACCCGGAAAGGGCCGGTGTGGGTGCAGGTTTTTGTTTTAGCCGAGCACTACAACACCTGATTCAACTAATTAACTAATGAGGCTCTTCAATCGAGACCTTGATAAGTAGAATCAGGTGTTGTAGTGCTGGGCTAGAATAAAAACCTGCACCCACACCGGCCCTTTTCGGGTAATACTGGACACCCCTGATTAAGAGGCTCAACTTCTGCATTCATCGGTCGATGCAGAAAAGCGTTTGTCCAAAAATATGGGCCAGGGGTTGAGCTGGAGAGAGAAAAGTGTTTTTTTTTCTATTTTAAAGCCCCGGGCTGGAGATGGGACAGCGAAGTGAAATAAAATCCAAAGTCTTGTCGCAATATTTCAGTCTGGCTTCTCTGTGGGGAGACCGGTGGGATCCTCGCACAGCGACGGCCGCTCCCGGAGCCCTGGCCAGAGTCCCCCCGTGGGACGGCACTGGACAGAGGTCTCCGAGTCTCCAAACCGCCGCGGCTTTCCAGCTCGCTCTCATTTGATTGTCGGCCAGAGGGTATCGCACAGATTGTAAGGCTCGACCAGCCACAGCAAACTGGAAAAGTACACCACATGTTCCCGAGGATGCCCGAACTATGTCTAGGGAGAAAAAAAAAAAGTTTACACCGACTCTAAAGCTAACATTAAGTGATGTTCTTTTAGTTTTTTTGGATTACAGGTGGGGCTGGAGAACGCATTGTTATTTGGCAAAGCCAGGGGACTTGGCAGAAGGCAAGCATCTGGAATCTTAACTGAATTCAGTGCTTTCATCCAGGACTTCAGCCCCAAACCCAGTATTTCCATCAATGCTATCTTTCAGGTTCAGCGGATATATTAAACATAGATCTGCAATTAGTATCAACATTCAGAAATATAACTGACGAAATGTGAAGAAATATGAGCTGCATTTATGGGTTTAACTTTGGTGTCCAAATTCGTCCAAATGCGAGTTGATTTGATTACCCACAAGCATTTTCAAAGTGTTTACGTTACGTTTGGGAGCCAGAGACTGATTCACTGTTCACAAAGTCCATGATCAATGTTCCATGGAGTCCTCCAAACAGAATGGGTTTAAAAAAAAAAAAAACTTGCTATATTCACGCTTTCAATCTAAACTGACAAGCTATTAGTTGGAGGAGAAATAAAGAGAGAAGCAAAAAGGAAACCGAGAAAAAAAAGAACAGAGAAAGACAAAGAGACGGGAAAGGAGAGGAGAGAAAGAGGGAGGGGGGAAGAAAGGGAGGGAGAAAAAGAGGGAGGGGGAGAGAGAGGCAGAGAGAGGAGGAGAAGCAGAGAGAGGGAAAGGGGGAGAGAGAGGGAGAGAAAGGAGGAGAGAGGCAGGGAAAGGGGTAGAGAGAGAGGAGAGGGAGAGAAAGGAGGAGAGGCAGGGAAAGGGGTAGAGAGAGAGGAGAGGGAGAGAAAGGAGGAGAGGCAGGGAAAGGGGTAGAGAGAGAGGAGAGGGAGAGAAAGGAGGAGAGGCAGGGAAAGGGGGAGAGAGAGAGAGAGGGAGAGAGAGAGGACTCGGAGACGGAAAGGGAGAGGGGATAGAAATGATGCTGTGAGTGAGAGCTCTGCTCCCTGTGTGAGTGGTACAGTTCCAGCTCTCTGAGCCTGACGGAAGAGGGATTTATCTGGCTGGCTCGTCTCCCTCCATCAGGCAGCGTCCGTGCGAGGCCTACGTGATGCCTGCCCGGCGACAATCATTAGAAATATCACCCCTCACTCCACAGGCTACACCTGTGACTGATTGCTATCTGCGTCGGCCAATGTGTCAAGGGCACGAGAAAATCAGAGGCTGGCCGGGAGCAAAAAATCCAACGGGATCTTATCTACCTGGATATTAACACGCAGTATGGGTGTCAATATTTCTTTGGGTATCTAATATCCTCCCAAAGCTTTTATCATAGTCATTTTTGAGCACTGTGTGGACGGCATTAAAATGCTGAGGCAGAATAGCACAGTAGGTCTTTTTTTAAAGATGATGTGACCATCTCAACACACACCTAGCAGAGGAAGTAAACATAAAACATATGCAGTCTTTCAGTCATCTTTCACAGGAACTCAATAAGCTCAATTATTGTGATATAACTGAACATTTAGTTCAGCAGTTTATTCATTCATGAATTTATTATAGAAAATATGTTTTCAGATATTTAAAGAACTTTGAAAGAAAAAAAATTATATTTAATACTCTTCGTGGTAAGCCTACAGCCAATTAAATGTTTATAGGATGAATTACATTAATACATCAAAACGATGATGAAGAGTTGGCGTTGAAGCCCTCCAGGAACATCATTCATTAGCAGAGTTGAATGTAAAGTCATGAGTAAGACATCCTCATGTGAGTTTAGTTATCCACAACCATGTTCCTCGAGGTAACCCACCTCACCCCCAGCCCCACCCCCACCCTCACCAGCCCCACCCCCCAGCCCCAGGCCCACCGCAGTGACCTTACCTCTTTGAAGCAGGGGGACGGGTTTCGCATCTGCTCCAGCATGGCCCATTTGACCGTGGCTTGCCGGATGTTTCCGTCGTACTCGCGAGAGCTCTGCGTGCCACTGGGCGTGCCCCGAGAACGCTCGTACCCGGGCTCGTTAAAGTAGGGCTCTGCCACCAGGATGAGCGACTGCACCGACACCAGCACCTGTTTGCAAAAGGCAATGTGCACACATGCACACAAACACACATGCACACAAACACAAACACACATACACGCACGTGCGCGCAAGCACCCCCACAAGTACACACAGGCAGGCACGCACGCAGAGGCACGTGCGCACACGCACAAACATGTACACACAAGCAGAAACAAGACAACACACAAAAGCACACGAGTCAGAATACACTGTCAGATTGACTGAATACGCTGTCAGATTGACTGAATACGCTGTCAGATTGACTGAATACGCCGGCAGATTGACTGAATACTCCGGCAGATTGACTGAATAAGCCGTCAGATTGACTGAATACGCTGTCAGATTGACTGAATACGCCGTCAGATTGACTGAATACGCTGTCAGATTGACTGAATACGCCGTCAGATTGACTGAATACTCCGGCAGATTGACTGAATAAGCCGTCAGATTGACTGAATACGCCGTCAGATTGACTGAATACGCCGTCAGATTGACTGAATACGCCGTTAGATTGACTGAATACGCCGTCAGATTGACTGAATACGCCGTCAGATTGACTGAATATGCCGTCAGATTGACTGAATACACCGTCAGATTGACTGAATACACCGTCAGATTGACTGAATATGCCGTCAGATTGACTGAATACACCGTCAGATTGACTGAATACACCGTCAGATTGACTGAATACACTGTCAGATTGACTGAACTGCCAGTGCTTCACCACTGGGATACAGACATGATTAAATTCAAGTTTAGAAAGGTTAATAAGAGTTGCTGCAATGGACCTGTTGGGCTATGTTCTTCAAGCATTTTTCAAAAGGGCCTGCACTTCCACAAATAAAACCTAATTGTTGGAGCAGAGATGGACCAGGTTACTTAATAATGAAGCATGCTCAATACAGTGGGTTTAAAAAGCTGATTTTCAAGAACGCATCACAGAAAACAAATACGGCAACAACATTTTGGAAAAAAAAATCCTGCCTGTATTCTACCCTCCTCCACAAAATCCTTCAATATATCTTTATTCATGATCCAATTAACAGTCCTTTCAAGGAGACTGTGAACGCGGCAGGCACATTAAAATGGAGGATGTTCTGTGCACCGCAGACAAGAGGAACGGCTCCTTCCCCTTCACCCTCTGACCGTTTCAGTCACGCTGCCCTTCCCCTCCGATACCTGTCCGCAACCCGAAGCGCCGTATCTCAAATCTGCCTTTGATTCCCAAATCGACCCCACCCCCCGACCCTCCCGCGCATGATTTCCATTATCGACTCCCTGCACTAACTAGAATGATAATCAATGCGAAACGTCTCTATGAACTCTCCTCAACCTGGCGGACGACGGAATTAAAAAGGGCCCGTTTGAAAGGACTCCGCTGTCGAGGGGATCGATAGACATGCAGAACGCCTGGTTAGGTAATGGATCCCCGATTGTGTGATAGACAGGGAACACACTGGTGATAGAGAGATGCTCCGAGGAGGTTGTGAAGGTCCTCATTGGGTTTAATTAAAAGATAATGGGGTGCTCGGCGTGTTAATTGGCAGGGCCGGTAGCCGGAGCGGAGCGAGCGCATGCGCGAAACAGGGCGGGATAAAGGGGAGTCCGGCTCGGCGACGGGGAGGAGGGGAGCGTGGCAGAAGGGCCACGGATGGCTCCCAGCGCCCCCCCCCCCCCCCCCGGCCCCTCGGGGCACGGACCGGGCTCCTCTTTTCCCCGGCTCTCAGATTTATAGCTTTATTACCCTGATAGATATAACTGCTGGAGCAGGCCTGGGAGACAGTGAGGCCAGATTGAATCAACCGGCTGCTTCCTACACGGCCGAGACGGCGCTGTGGGCCTTGGGAGGCAGCAATCACAGATATGAGCCTGAAACCAGTGCTTCTGTCAGCACATTTATCCTTTTACAAGAGCGAGGACAGCGCAGAGCTGTCCGCGATTTGATCTGCGGTGTGCGTGAGCCGGGGTGGGGTGGGTGAGGGGGGGGGGGTTGTTCAATTCCGTTTTAATTTAATTCTGCCCTTAATCATCTAATTCTACTAATTAGCGGTATGATTGGACGAGTTCTCTCCTGAGAGGGGACACAACGTGCTGCGCATCAGCTTATCAGAGTGGGAGATGTTTCCGAAGGACAAAAACCTGAGACGATAACGCAAAAACACGGCGATCCTGGGACCGAAACTAGACATGAGACAGCTGGGCCGGATTTTTCATCATAAGAGCCGATTGTGACTTACCTGTAAAAAGCTAGAGGTTTGAGGGTTCCACTTCTCCTCGGGTCTCCCATGCCAGGTGTTGAGTATACTTAAACACACCTGGACAAGGGCAAACAAGCAGCAGAACATCTAAATAACAGCCATCTTTTAGGGCCTAGATGAAAAGCAAAAAAAAAAACTAAAAAAAAAATAAAACTAACAAAAACACAAAGCGGGAAGGAAGCTTTAAAGCGAGGCCAAGTTTACCTCACATCGCAATCACGTCTCTGATCTATAAAGCACACAGTAATTCTTGGAGCAGCTGTCTCCTTCCATTATGAAAATAGATGTTCACTGTCAGAGCCTTACTAATGAGGAGAAGCAGATGTGGCAGGCTCAAGCACCTCTACTGCTTTCAACAGGGGAGGAAAAAAACCTCTTCTTTTTACTCATCTCTACACAGAAATACCACCTTTAAGGTAGACTGCGGCAGTCAAATTCGGTGCTCCGTTCAAGACGGTAATCGTGAAATAGTGAGCGGTTTTCTGTTACTCTCATTTTTTCCTTTAATATTTGGAGTTTGAAATGAAGGTAAGACCATAACTGCACAATCTCACCTAACTCTTCCCACTTTACTTTTTCTCCAAACTAACAGCAAATATAAAGGTGTTTATATACTTGAGTAAAGAGCAGCCAAGCTAGCGTGGCAAACTGAATCCAAATCACCAGTGTAAATGCCATCTTGCCGGCACACTTACTTTGCCATCGTTGTAAAGATTTGGGTTAAAGCGCACGCTGTGCCCCCCTGTGGTCTCCAGGTTTACCAGGGGGGGCGAGTTTGGGTAGTCTTGGGGAAAGTACACGTCGAATTCGAAGCAGCCATTGGCATACGGCGTGTCGGCGGGGCCGGTGATGAGGACCTGGGAAGACAAGGCGACAAGAGCGCGAGTTACGTTACAGACCGATCACTCTGTTTACTGGGGAAACCACCTGCCATCTGGAAAGCAGTCCCTGCGGAGCCAATGCAGAGCACCTTCCTACCCTGGAGGGAGAGCATTTTACACAAACCTGTGCTCGGATAAACCTTTCCCCAGTCACAGGTATTCAGGCTCAATAGTGGCATACATGCACGAGGGGGGATTTGATTTTCTGCATTAGCAGTTCGGTTCCGACAACATTGGATAATGCGATCTGAAGCCCGCTGTGGCAAGCACTGCTACACTGCATCTGCGGTGCCTAAATACCCAGGGTTAAGGTTGTAGTTGGCTGGGTTTGTCAGTGTCGATGGGCCCGGCTTTGCAGAACAGCAGACGGTGGGGGGTGGTTTACTCTCAAATCAACAAGGCACCCCATTTTTACCTCAAAGGCATATTTTTCAAGGTTAAATTGAAGGCATTTTTATCTCGGACGCACGGTAAATGCTGAGGCAAAGTGCGAGAGCACGTCACCCTTCAGCTGTAAAGGCCTGGCCAGAGCATGGCAGACATTGAAGCTAAAACATACGTCATGCCACGTGGTTTTTGCGATTTCAAAGGGGGCAGACATATCGAAAGGAGGGGGCAGAAAAAGGCACCACCTCAGCACAGAAACCAGCCTCTCCCTTGTTCTAGTCCAGCTACACGGCCAGCCCTGGCAGCACTGCCACTCAGGCAGTAAGTGTGATCTGACATGAGCATTCGGACCCAACACTTTGAATGTATTTCAAAAAGATGGGGGAGGAGATCCCAAGCAGCCATTTTTCACAATAAATGGCATCAGTGCAAAATGGCCCTGCACTGATTGGAGCCGTTTAAGCTCAGATTGTTTATACTGGCAAAGGCCTGAACTCTCGGGGGATGATGGGACAATAGAAAGCGCCCTAATGACCAATTAGGAGCGGCCCAGTGTCCACCCTGCACTTTGCTGAGCTTTGGCTTCTCCCCACCGCTTCAGGTCAATGGTATTTTACTGAAGCCTCGCGGAAAGAGGTTTAAATAAACACAAGGTTTTGACATTTAGTGAAGAGCGCTTTGCCATTAATCAGATTTGGGGTCACAGCCATTTAAATGTCAACGAGAATGACTATGACAGCTGAAAACATTCCTTTCAAAACAGTCTGAAAACAAAGCATTTAGACTCAATATCAATGCATATGCACCCATACACCTGTTGTCTGATGGGGGTGACCACTAAAATGGTGTTCTCTACACATACAAATGCACACCGCTTGCATATGTATTACCAGCATCCATCTTGATCCCCGGATGCCTTCACACAGACACGTGAACAGCCCAAAGATCTCTCTGGAAAATGTAAATTGGGTATCTGTGCAGACTCCTTACAATTCGTACCACTTACACTACATCATCGACTGACATACGTGAAAGTTAATTGGTTTATGTTTGTCGTAGCCGTTAATGACACGGACGGACACAGGCGGATTTAGACCGAGACAATTTTGAGGCAAAGTGAAGTACCCTTGAGCAGGAGCCAGGGTAACGGAAGCATTACACGCTACCTTGAGAAATTCAACACCATCAATCTCATTCATCATCTATGTGGTGGCCTGGAGCTTTGAGTCTGGCTCAAAGTCTGTGTCGGAGAGGACGGCGAAGGTGCCCTACCTTCATGATGTCCAGCCGCTCCTCGTCGCAGCGAACGAAGACGCTGGAGGATGAGGAAAGGGGCAGGGAGGTGGAAAGCGTGACCGCTTCCTGCGCCAGGCGGCGGGCCCGGGCGGCGCTGTTGGCGTCGCTGGCGTTCTTCACCTGAGACATGTAGTGGTAGTTGACCTTGAACACCAGCTTGCCGTCCTCGTCCTCCGAGACCATCTCGAAGGTGTCTGCGAAAGAGATCGGGGTGAGCGCGGGCGCGTGAGGAGAAAGCGGACTGGGCCCCGTTTCCGTGAACATGACGTTCCTGTCTCTCTGCCCCCCCCCCCCCCCCCCCCCCTTCAGTAACATCCTTGGGTCCCTCTGCCATTCACTCCTTCCGAGCTTCCTTTACATTTGCGTTTAGGCCTCAGCAAACCTATTAGCATTCCGCGTCAGCCGCGATTACTCGAGACATCTCCCCGCTTGCGAAATCAATTGCGGCAGACCAGAGACCCATAATCAATCATTCTGTCCTCGGATGGAAAGTGACAGACAGTAATGCCTTCATCGTTTGGGGCGAGTATTGCGAGAGGGTGTGCACGAGCGAGCCGGGGCGCGGTCGCCACTCACCGAACTGCAGCTTCTTCATGGCGGCCACGTACTTCTCCTCCAGGGAGCGCAGGACAGAGAGGGGCTTGGGTCTGGTGGTGGCTTTCTTGGAAGACTCGGCCAGCTTCCTCTCTGCAGAGAACAGCATGTTATTAGAAAATAGAAACCAAGGGAAGGTATACACTTTGAAACACCAACAAAATATTAAGGCACTTTAAACCGCTCACAGTCCATGTTTTGAGAAAACCAACCTGGGTGTCCATTACAAGTTAATGGAAAACAAATGCTGTGCTTTCCAACAACTACGCCACATGCTGTATCACTCATCTTAACATGGACAATTAAAAAACCGCTTACCTGCCACCGCTTCATTAATTCCAGCATGCAAGTGAAAACGCTTGCAACTCTTCATAGTCTCATAGAGGTATATTCAGGTATATTGCGCTCTACATTGTGAGATGGGTGATCATGATCCCTTTTAAATACCTCAAATTGATATCCAAATACTTGCCTGGCACATTGAATAAATCTGCTATCGTGATAATTCTACAGAGGACAGTGTGAGTCACTGCTGATCCAATTAATCAGCATACCTGCTGCAATCCCCATTCACGCCACTTTGTCACGTCATTACACTGAGAGATACAGATACCAGAGCACAATTATATCCCATTTAAAAAAATTTAAAAAAAAGAATCAGCACAGTGGATTCAAATTATCCATAATTAGCATGATACTATTTTCCCCACCGATTTAACTTCCACCAACACCAAAAAAGCAAGAAGTAAATGTATGGACACAACTGAAGGCCTGCGTTGCACTCTCATTACGTACCTGTACCTGTACAGCTGTACTACCTACTAAATAATTGCCGTTTTTAGCTGAGCCGTGACTGGAGCTTGTGGGGAGAGAAATACACACTGCCTTGGGCTTCGATACATCCATTTATATTTGTTACTAGCGGCACATTAGCGCCAGGCGTTGACGGACAGGAACATTTTGTTCAATATAACGCTGCGTGAACTGGGGGGCCGGTGCGATCAGGCGCTCGTTAGCTTGTCTTTGCACTTTTAAGATGAAGTACTAATTAAACAGTTACACACATCCCCTCCATTTCGGTCAGATGGGGGTTGGGCGTCCGTCCATGAAAACAGCGGCCATTATCACATGAATATCCTTATGTAAAGTGACAGCATATTGATCCGCCCTTCTATATTTGGCCGCTCCCTCAACATTTACTTACTCAGCCATTGATTGGATGAGTGCGGTGAATGACCATGAGATGCGAGACCTTATTAATTATGTATGGCACAGGATTGGGGGGGGGGGGTCGTCAATCATGCATCACTGACATATCAAAGAGCTAAATAAGGGCTGACAGGAGATGGCCAAGATGTCAGGTTTTATGGCCTCCGCATCCCAGAACCATTGCTGCTGGTCCCCTTTGCTGCTCGCTGTTCATTTCATTACTGGTTCTTAACTTACTATAGGACTATAGCCACGCAATTAGATTAGCCTTTTAAATAATAACCAAGGCTACTGTAATGCAAGTATACAATTCCAATCAACAAAAGTTTCAAAGTCTCTAAAAAATTGTATTATGGATTAAAAATTGTGTATCGTCACGGCACTTTCAAAATGAAAACGTGTTTCGGATTTCTGCCAAATTCCCATTTCTGATGCATTCGTGTCCACCCCGCCCCGCCGCGCACTCAGTGAGGTAACTTATCACTGACTTTGACTCTCACCAATCCCTGCGAGGCTCCACAGGCTGTGGCCCGTGAGAGCAGGAGGGAAGAGGGGGCGGGATCAGCCCCAGGGGAAGAGTCACTAAGATGGATCAGCGTGTCAGTCGGAAACGCCTGACAGATGCCCTTTAATCGCGCCCACGCCACAGAGACGGGAGTCCGAGCGCCCGCCCAGCATCACACGCACTGAGGCAGCCTGCCCCCTGCTGGAGAGCTGCTCACAGGACCGTTTCAGTCACTGGCAATGAGGGCCTGACTAAACTACAGCTCTCCACTTGACCGGCTGCAGTCGGTCAAATTTCCATTCCGCAAAGCTAAAACAACAGGTGCAGATCTTTCAAAGACCCTTTGAGGAGACGCAGGTAGACACAGATAAGGAACTAGGCATATGACATAATTCTAAGCAAGATGGGAAAAGGCACATTAACAGCACAGAACCTTTTAATTAATCCTGGTGAGGAGCTGAGGAGGTGTTGTAGATGACTAGGCCTCACCTTGGTTGGCCTGCCTCAGGCTGGTCGTGGCGGCGTAGACTATCTCTGCAGTCTTCTGGATGTCTGGCACCAGCAGAGTCAGTCCCTCTGGCTCAGGGTCCGAGGCCTCTGCCTTCACCACGCCTTTGCTCTTGTCCTTCTTTGACCTGGGAGAGACATGAAGATGACTATGAACCGGTGTGGATGCACTTTTCCGTTTCCACCAATCACTAACACTCTAAACTAACTGGTTATATACCAATACAGGTTCACTCATAGACTGGCTCACTATATTTCATACAGGCAGACAATAATTCATATGTCATCATAAGACTGGCAAAAAATTTGGCTAAAATGTCAGACCGCGCATATGGTTGGGCTTATTATAAAATTGAGAGCAGAAAGTTGCATGAAGTCCAAAAAGAGGCACGGCCATCCTCGCCCACCACTGACGCAAGCTCTCAACAAGTGAATGGAGAGGGCGGACGTGCTCCCGTTACGCAACATGGACTCGCCTCAGTCAGAAATATGGAACCTTGTGCACTGGAACATCCAAGTCAGCATTCACATGAAGC
Organism: Synaphobranchus kaupii; assembly: GCA_029718625.1. Taxonomy (NCBI): domain Eukaryota; kingdom Metazoa; phylum Chordata; class Actinopteri; order Anguilliformes; family Synaphobranchidae; genus Synaphobranchus; species Synaphobranchus kaupii. The sequence continues at coordinate 42,942,098 of CM056380.1, forward strand.
ACGTTGTGTACAGAACACATGCTTGGATTTTTTTTTTTTTCCTTGGGTGCGCAATGTTCCAGGCCACCGTGTGACGGTCATCAATCTTGCAGCGTAGTAAATCACTTTAATCTTTAATGTCGCGTGGAATTGTTCATCAGACTGGACAGGAAAAGCCGTGAACGAGCGTTGGTTGGGAAACCATGTAGCCCGTCCGTATCATGGGTAATAAAAAATAAAAAAAATGGATAAAAAAAGTCATGACATCACCTTGCCAGCAGAAAACAAGGAGAAGCTCCAATGTTTGCTGGGAACAACAACGAGACCAATGGCGACGGTAACCGCTTGATACTACATCTCCCACAGGGAGTCAGGAAGTACAGCCAGAATTGGCAACTTATCACAATCCCAGTTGTTCTATTGGTTATTACCAATGTACTCTCTGATTGGTGGAGCTGCACCCTGTATTCTCCATGCAAGGTGACCTTATGTCAGTTTAATTTTACCTGAGTTTGTGCCTGCCCTCAGGGTAAAAAGACAGCACATCCCTCATTCACAGGCAAAACCAATCAGACGAGAGCAGCCTCTCTAACAGTTAGCGGTTTTCATGAGGAGCTGTAGTCATGTAAAGGGCTAACTGGTGGACATTCGTCTCCTCAGGTGAGACGGCAGAGAGCACAATGACACTGTCGTACCCAAAGGGAAGGACGAAAGAACACAGCATCCTTGTTTCCATCTCTGTGGCGACCCCCCCAGTCTGACACACAGGTACCCCCTGGGCTAAATCAGGTCTTTGCCTGTGTTAGCAGATATGCTAGAGTTACATGCTGCAAACACCACATTGCTATTCAGCTGTTTTCACATCCATTTTATGTGTGTATACCAGTCTCCCCTATAAAATAAGGCCTTTCAAAAACATGGGTCCTGTATTCCCTCAGGCTGTTACCGGCTACAAAAGACCCTTTTGTTGTAGCACCTCAGTACCAGGCTACAACTTAGGGCTGGGCGATATATAATTATCGATTGCAATAACGGCCGTTGCAAGCATGTTGGGTATTGCCTTTCTTTTCGTCTTTTTTTCTTTAATTATACCTGATGCGGTAGTAATCTAAACTTCAAAACCTGTGTGAAATTCTTCCGGGAAAAAAAATGTCATCACTGTCTACTGCTTGTTGATAAGACGGACAATCACAGAAAGGCGTTGCACCTTTCCTGATCATTCAGTGCGATTAAAAAAACACACCACATGATCATGTGAAAGCTGTCCGACCTTGCTGCTGGTTGGCTGTCTTATCAACACTCAATAGATATCAGCGGTGATGTTTTTTTCCAGAAGCATTTCACGCGGCCTCTGAAGTTTGGATGTTTATTGCCGAATATTGGGTATACTTAAAGAAAAAAAGACAAAAAAAAGGTGGCAACGGCCGTTATTGCATTGGATAATTATCGATGTTGTATATCGCCAAGTCCTACTACAACTACAATAAAAAATCTTTTTTTTTTTTTTCTTTCATCGAGTTAGTAAGACCTTTTAAAGGGGATAAAAGGGAGAATGATAGAAGGGCCTGAATCTGTGGCCATTTCAGGGTGAAGAAAGTTTTCACAACCTTTTCTCAAGTTGAACGCTGGCCTCTCCCTCTCCCCTGCCGATTCTCTTCGTCCTCATCTCACACACACACACACACACACACACACACACACACACACACACACACACACACACACACACACACACACACACACACACACACACACACACACACACACACACACACACACCGCACGGGAGTGACAGCGATATAAGAGGATGCTGATCACACACACTGCGGCCCTCAGGCTGATTTCATTAGAGGCTCTGTGTATCATCCCGCCGCGGATCGGGGCCGATGCGACGGACGGGTGTGGATATGACGCTTACGAGGACGTTATCGGCACGGCGTGTGCCGGATCGCGGCTCCACGCCGGGATGCACAAATCCATCCTTCTAATCCTAATTGTGCTGTTGATGAGCACTGATACCCACCACTGGTGAGGATCCAACCCCCCCGGGATGAAGCAGTTAATTCTACTGCTTTACGCTTTGATACGGGTGGCAACAACTTCGCTGAAAACACTCTGGCCAATATTTACAATTCTGCTTTCTTAGAGGGGTAATAAACACCGGCATTGGTTCAGTCTCCGCCCACTTAATTTCAAAAGATGCAAATTGGGCTCGAGTGAGAGAACACAGAGGGGAGGGGGGAGGAGGGAGGAGTTACAGTTGGGGGGGGGGGGGCGATAGATCCATTCGGTAACGCGGCATGAATACTGGGAGGGAAACCCGTTTGAAATTAAAGGGCTAACGTTAATTTGCACAGTTTGAATACCCATCAATCAAGAAGGAGAGAGGGGGCACTGACTTGATTGCGTATAAAAAATGTTTTTTTACCTTTTTTACACGTGGATGGGGTCGTGGCTCAAACAAAACATTTCAGTTCGGATTTCAGCGAATGCCTCTTTTTTGACACAAAATGCGGTGGCACGGCTTAATTACATTTGAGTTTTTTTAAACAATAGGATATATGTGATTTATAAAATTGAGACAAGATACTCGGCTTTATAACTCTAAATATTTGAGTTATATTACCCCTTTAAGGTTATGCTTGGCATTTTCTTGAAGTAGCACCACCATCTTCGGGGGATGCATTTGCCTTACATTGATGACGCTACGTACATGACAGCATACCACAGGGGTGTGCCCATTCATTTAAAATTTATAAAACAAACTTGACATTCACACCCTATTTGGGCTCAAGTCTTCCGAGATGACGTTGATGACGGGCGCAAGCAGCTTACAGTAGCCCGATGAAAAAAGAAAAGTGCCTCGGTTCCATTTTTTTAAACGAACTTGGCAAGGAGAAAGTATTAATTTCATGACCCTGTGGGACATACGGCATTCAACAAGCACAGCCAAACCAAGCTGCTGATCATTCAGTGAGACGACCCAGGAGACGTAGTAACGTGGATTAAGACAGAGGTGTCCTTTTTGCACGTTGGGAACGCGGTGTCCACACAATGTACCACACCCCCCCCACCCCAGCCCAGCCGACGCCCATCAATAACGGACAGCCAGGCACCCTTGCGCCTCACGTGTTAAGAGGGACTGCTTGTGAAAGCTGTTAAATCCCAGTACAAGCACTTTAGGTGGGAAGTGGCGGACTGATTGAGCCCCAAGATAAACGTGAGGCGCTAACCAAGGCTAATGAGCAAAAGCACAACTGGTTGCAGTGAGGGATCCACGATAATATGGGGCTTGCACCGCCAATATAAGCTTTAAGCTTATCAGCATCGGTCCAACGCCAAGATTACGGCCGATATGACGACATATTATGAGGCGGCATGCACTGCTGATGCAGTAATATGAGTAAAAATGTTATGCTTTTGTGCTTTTAGACTAAGCATACTAATCTGAACACTAATCTTATTTACAGTATGTACTTGTAATTTGTCATTTTTACCAGCCAAACACCCAAACGAAGCCGTACAGAGACTCTGTAGATCTCAAGACTCATGCTCTCTGCTTGATAATGAAGTAAGCAACTTGAAATATTTTGTTGCACAAATAAAAGTTGTTACATTTTTTCCCCCTCGTGACATCCTCCAAGTTGACATCTGTGCTCATTTACCGCTTCCACGAACATGGAAACTTGGGCGCAGTTCGTATTTGCGCTCTGATGTCAAACAGGGCGGTATTGGCGTCAGTAAAGGCACACATGGCCAGACAAATATCATTTATTGATACAGGCCCAGGATTTCCATATTGTGCATCCCGAGTTCCAACTTCTGATGCTCTGGAAATGCAGTCATTTTGGATGCATGGAGACTGACCAAGTGGCATGATGCTGCGTTTCAATTCAATGACCCGTTTACCCTTCTCTTTCTTTCTCTAGGTTTTTATCAGAATGAGGTTTCATACTGGGTGGAGCTATAATGAGCTGTCAATCACCGACTTGGACCAATCAAAACACGCTTTGCTCTCCACTACACAAACACAGTGAAGATGATTACAAAGGCTGACCACTCCCCCTCACCTGAGGCGGTTGGTGTAGGTGTCCACGCAGGTCTTCATTTTGGCCAGCAGCATGCCGACGGACGTCTGGCACTCGGAGCGCTCCTCGTCCTCCTCTTCGTCGCCGGGGTCTCCCGACAGGGGCAGCAGCAGAGGCACGAGGGCCGTGCTGGTGGAGATGGCCCTCAGCAGCTCCAGAAGGGCCCGGTACAGGGGCACGTGCCGCGCCATGTCCAAAACTGTGGGGGAAGAGAGAGAGGGAGGGCGGGCGTCAACTGCATGCGCTCAGTCAACCGTCATCCTGTCTGCATTTTGTAACAACCACTCAAGGGGAGCGTTTAGTCAACATGTGGAAAGCAAGGAGGCTGAAACCTGACGAAGAACCATTGGACAACACCGCGCCCATCAATTAACCAACCCATTATAAACAACTAACTGGTTTGACACCAATTCAGCATGTTGGACACTATACACTGGTACCCTGAGCTGGCCAGAGGAGTATAGTCTCCCCCAGACGAGTTTGGGCCCTCCCTCGGTTTCTTCATATTTGTCCAGCTAGGTTTT